>UESW01004054.1:628172-754488 GCA_900491605.1 Calamus simplicifolius | reverse complement strand
CTATGTGTCCTACCCAGGTATATGGAAGGCTGGAAAGAATCAAGGGAGGCTGCCTGATGATCTGAGTTTAAGTACAGAATTTCCAAAGGACTTACATGTTTCTAGTAGATTTGGAGAAGAGAAGCATGGTCATGGCTCTGAACTTCCATTAATAAATTTTGAAAGTGTATCAATTGCCACCAATAATTTCTCTGATTCACATAAACTTGGACAAGGAGGATTTGGCAAAGTTTACAAGGTAAACGACAGAATTATACTAGAATACCAGATTTTGGACATAAATGAACTTTTGTTGAATGAATTATGTATTTGTTGTTTGATATAACTTATCACCACCTCCCTGCATCAAGTTCAGGGTGGCCCTTCATCTTCAATCATGAATTTGAAGTTGCCTCTTCTATCACCAAAAGTCTATATTTATGATAGAATAATGCTTACAAGAAAGGAAAAGGAATACATTCCTCAATATTCACAAGACAGCAGAACTCATTTCTCGTTCCCATTTAAGTTAATGAAGCACACTGTGACTTGTTGAAATGATACTTATTTTTCAGGGTCAGCTGCCTAATGGGCAAGAGATTGCTGTCAAACGACTTAGCAGAAATTCTGGTCAAGGGTTGGAGGAATTCAAAAATGAAGTTTTATTGATTGCCAAATTACAACATAGGAATTTGGTTAGACTTCTTGGTTGCTGCATTGAAGGAGAAGAAAAATTATTGCTCTATGAGTACATGCCGAATAATAGCTTGGATGCCTTTCTCTTTGGTTTGCTCCTTTTTATGTTCATTCCAATTTTAATGTTATTAGCAATCTACATGGCACATTTCTTTATATTTTACTAGAATATCTTAACATTACACAGATTAAAAGCTTGGATGTTCATTACAAAATTTATTATATATTTTTCTTAATAGATCCGGCAAAGAAACAACTATTAGACTGGGAGAAATGTTTTAACATAATCAAAGGAACTGCTCGAGGGCTTCTATATCTTCACCAAGATTCAAGATTAAGAATAATTCATCGAGATCTTAAAGCTAGCAACATTTTACTAGATCACAATTTGAACCCTAAGATTTCTGACTTTGGCGTGGCAAAGATCTTTGATGGTGATCAGAATCAAGCAAATACTAAACGAGTTGTTGGAACTTAGTGAGTAATCTAGACACTGCTTTCTTATTTAATATTTCTATATAGATATACCAAACATATTTGTTATATACATCATATAGATATAGATATACCCCCACCCCCCCTCGGGGCCCAATTGATTTTTCTTTTTTTTTCCCTATTAAGACTAATCAAATTTCATTAACAAACAAATATTTACTTACGATATTAGTTTTTCATTAAATCTACATTTATGTGATTCAGTGGGTATATGTCTCCTGAATATGCAATGAGAGGATCTTTTCTGTGAAATCTGATGTCTATAGCTTGGGGTATTGATCTTGGAGATTGTGAGCAAATTACGAAACAATAATTTTGATCTCACCATGGACTCTCCAAGTTTGCTAGCTTATGTAAGTAAAAATAATTCTCTCTCTCCATAGTGATTCTATTTTTCATTCTGTTGTGAACAAAATGGTGACTTTGTGTTTAATTGTGCTTAATGATCAAATTCCAAATTGACCTTGTTTTCTAAATGATTCAGGCATGGAAACTGTGGAATGAAGGCAATGCAAAGGATCTTGCAAACCCATCTATAATGGAGTCATGTTCACTCAATGAAGTATTAAGATGCATACATGTAGGGCTCTTGTGTGTGCAGAACCATCCAAATGATCGTCCATCCATGTCATCTGTTTTTTATGTTGGAAAATGAGACCACAATACTGTTACACCTAGACAACCTACTTTTACCCTGGAGAGAAGCCAATGAATATGATGCCCAAATGCAAAATCTTGAAATATTTTCTGTAAACAATATAACTGTTACAATGCCAGAGGGACGGTAGAATGTTAAGGATTCTCTAATGTCTAGCTTCACTAATAGCATCCATGTCACTAATGTGCAATGGAATGATTAGCAAATGTTGGTAGAAAATTTTATTGCTTAGCTTTTTTATTTCTTTTTTAGTTATTGCTCTCGTGAGAATTTCTTGTCACGGTTTCAAATCCTTTATAACCCTAATCGTCTTTCATCTTTTCTTGTTAAAATGTTGAAATTCCATGAGACTAACCCCACTTCATTATACCAAATTGATTGGATGGTCGCTCGCTGTAGTCATTCTTTTCAGGATCGAGGCCACTATATTGAGCAAGCTCAGACTGACATTTTGTGAACGATTTCCTTTTCCTTTTTTTTTGAATAATCTGAATGCTTATATTTTGCAAAGATAAGGGAAAAAAAGGTATGCCAATAATTTTAGGTACAGACTAAAAGGTTGCTCTGCAGTTGGTATCTCTAGGCTATTTGTGAAGACATCCAACTGAGGATAGAAGAGTGATGTGGTTATAGTAGGAGAGAGCATTCCAATTGAGAAGTTAATTGGCTTACTATTATTCAGCCTTGTGCATCTTATTATAATTATACACAACCAAGAATCGCTGCTTATTCATAACAATCATAATGATGATTAGGTTTCATACTAGAACAAGATAGTAAGAGCTGATAGCAATGCAGTGATGCCTAAAATTTTTAAGCTCTACTTTATGCCTTTTGGTATGGATGCTAATCTAGATTTTTTGACTAGTTCCTTTGGATGGAAAAGGTGTTATATTGTTACTGGTTAATACTCTCTATATTATGTTTGTTTGTTCAATAAACTTCAAAAGTTGTGAGGATGGCGTTCAAGTAGTAAGCCATGTTATTTTTGCAACGTGCTCTTCTTAGTAATGAAAGAAAAATTTCAATGCTCAATTACAGAAATTTTTAGCGTCAGGAAGAAAATGACCCCAACATTACTTAATTCCTTGGAAGAGCACTGAAAATGGGACTAGATGGGCCGCAGGCTAGCCTAGCTTGGAGTTAGGCTTTTTGGGCTTGGTCCCAGAGGTTTAGGCCAGCTTTAGTTGCGTTCTGGACCCTACCCCAATTGAAATTCTCTTCAGCTCGATCTAGGTTAGAAGCCCAACATAGAGTAGAGAATATTGCCCAAACCCTAACCCTCACCACCCACCCTAGTCCCATTAAATTTGAACAACCTCCGTCCCATGCCACATGTTTCTCTCATCCTCCAAACACCTAAATCACCACTTAAAATTTTAATTATATTAATTATAGTGAAGCTTTCTATTTTACTGGTATGCATTGGATTGAAGCATTGCAATATCGGAATTAGATTAACTCAGAGCCTAAAAAATATTTAGAGGCCAAACTTGGGTACAAGGAAAGCCTAGCTTACTTCCAACCTTCCTAAAAAGTCAATGATTGCACAAAAATTAAGGTCTTTAACTATTGATGTTAAGTAATTCAATAAGATTTTAAGTAAAATATCAAGAGGATGAAAAGTAAGCTATCGCCGCAACAAAAGAAAGATTAATGTTTACCTTCTATATTCATATTCCTTTAATATATTCATGCCATGGTTCTATGAATACTTTTTTCTAATGTAAAAGCCATGAAATATTATGTTATTATTTACTAAAATAGAAAGCAACAATACTCTTATTCTTTCGAGCAATATGATGCGGATGCAACCATCAGCCTTCGAAACCTCGGCCTCTCCCAAATCGAGAGCAAGGCAACAAACTGAGTGAGAGGTGAGTAACAAAATGATTTTCTACAAATTAGTCCTTGAGATCTTGCAACTTGCTACTTATATGTTCCTTGGATCAATAGTCAACAAGATAAGAACAAAATATTTCATCTTAAATATTCTTCTAATGGTTAATTTTATATCTTTTAAATATTTCTTATCTGTGTCTTAAATTTAGCTAAACTATTAATCCATACTTCTCCACCAGAGATCCCTTGGCAGCGAAGTCTCAAGAGAGATAAGGGCAATAAGGATGAGAGGAAGCCAGGTAACGAGCTTCAAGTACCATCATGATAAGGGTATTTTTCAGTTTCTACAACCCAGCTAATCCTAACGAGGTTTCATTTAGTGAAAACAACTAGAAAGACTGATTGGTATATAGGAAGAGCTTTACCAAGATTTCTCTATAGATATTGATACAACAATACTTGTAATGAGCCAGGTTCAACTTATGGGTTGTGTAAGTTTATAGAATTATACTTCTTAATTTTGACTTAGATAATATAATCCAACATTGATGATTCGAACAATTAAATACGATCAACTATCTCTAAACTACTTAAACACTAATTTAAACAGTTTAAATAATATAAAAAAATACATATTTTTTTATGAATAGAAATATTTAAATCACATGATTCTTTATATGTAAATAATTTAAAAATAACATATTGTATTTAATAATTTGGATCATTAATGTGGGATTTGAATTATTGAATTCAAGAAAATGTATAATTCTATATGAGCAATATTTATTAGGTGTAACTTAATCCTAACCCTACTTGTAATAAGGGTATTGAAAAAATTGATTTAAATGTGTCATACAAAGAAGCTTGGCAAAAGGTTCTCTGGATGGAAGGTTAAGTTGTTATCCGTTGACAGCCGATTAACTTGTTAGAGTCGTCCTCTGTCAAGAATTTAATGTCAGTGGGTCATCCACAAAATTAATATGATCTATCAATCTTTAAACTGTCAATGCCTACTTCTCATGCATCCTGCTTGTAAATTTGTTAAGGCCAGTAGAGATGGTGGAAGGGACGTTAAAAATTCAAAGGAATTAACATGGCTCTTTAAGCTAAGTGGTACTGGCAATACTTCTTGGAAGAGAATTCTCATTGAAGATGTATTGTCAAGATCATGTACCATGGTAGAAGAAAACGCTCAACTTCCTCAAGCCCCCATCTAGGAAGATGATATTGGTGCTCCCTCTCCTCTCGGATTCTTATTCTGAGAACCGGTCCTAGTTGAACTGAACCATGACCCGGCTGGTCTAGACCCAATTTGAATAAAAAAAAAAAACCTTGATGAACGAAAAAAGAAAATCAATGAAACACATCTGATGAGATAGAGGCTCAAAGCTTCTCCAAATTCAAATAATAGAAAAGATGAGGCTTATCCAAGCATCATCCTCACCTGTAAACCCTTTCTTCTATCAAGGAAAACTCGGATTGCAGGAAAGAGGATGAGAGAAAGATGAAAGAGTGAGGGAAGAGATGTCGTCTTCTACATCTGCTCCATCAGTAATTCAACAACCAAGTCCAAGGCAGTGAGCCCCCAATCCACTTATATTTGATTTAATCATAATAGGTGGGTTATGTACTCAGTTGATCATACTTAACTCTAGCAATTAGCGATATCAAGATAAGGTAATCTGTTCATGGCTTGAATCATTATGGAAATTATTAAAGATTTAAATCTTATTTTCTAATTAATTACTTGAAAATCCTCGATTAGTTGATTATAATGAATATCATATATTAAAAATTTATATGTTTAGGATTTATTATAATGGCTTTCTTAAAAAAATATTTGAAATGTTATCATGCTTAAAATTTAATTTTAAATATATGTTTATCCAAGACATATATTAGAATTTTATAAGCTAAATTATTAGTTTCATAAATTTTTAATTATGTATAATTACTGAAAATTGATTCAAGTAAGCACATATATTGTCATATTACTTATGTGCCTATTAAGGTTTCTGATGAATTATGAATTCTTATTACAGTTTGCTTTTAAGTTTATTCGTTTGTAAAATTTATGTACTAAATTAAGTTTTATGAAATCTAAGTAAATTACAATTCATTTATGTATGAAACAAGATATGATATATATTGAAGCATAAATATGATGATCCATTCTGATCCTATTAGAGAGTTCATATATGGCCATGGTTATAACTGTAAGGTTATTATCATAATTTGAAATAAAATATTTAAGTTTATAATTTTGAAAACTAATATTGTTACCTCATATAATATGCATTAATTATTATTGAAATTCCTAAGATCATCTTATTTAAAGTATTTTATCATGCATATTCTTTGAACTATATTAATATACTTACTTGTTCCCTCTTAAGCATGATTAAGGATTACATACTGAGCATTAGCTTATTAAAATTTTGTTACCATATTTGTTTTAGAAAATGAGCCTTAAGAGGGAGTCGAGTAGAAGGTAGCCAAGTTTTCTTTAGTTGAATTAGTTATAAAGTAGATTTCACAATAGTTCTCTATGATGATTGTAGTCATGAATATTATCCACTTACTAACATCGTGTTTAAGCTCGTTAATGGTTCGATGAAAATTTTGTTTACTTTAATAATTAATTATATATAATTGCTTTGAATAAGATGCTTTGCATGCTGGGGATTTATTTTTTAAGTGTGCAGTGGATTGTCATATCTTCAATTTACCTTGAGTTTGAAACGTGACACTTACTATCCTTTAGTTTTGGAAATTGTAAATTGATTTGCTTCTAATATCATGGTCATCTTGGCAACTTGCCCCTGAAAGGCATTTTCTTTCTCTTACTGGTATTGGTGTTGTTGAGAATACCATTTTGTTGCTGACTAGTGGACCAAAAGATCTGATCAATGGAAAATAGAGTTTAGGACTTTGACCCAGGAGCAGGAAATCGATGATGTCAACACCCAAACATCTTAGTGGCATTTTCCTCAAACAATAGCTCTTATATAAACCTGTTTACAAACTTGAACCATCCTAGAAATTTTCTTCAAAGTCATGTTATAATTTCATGGATCATGGTGGTATTAACTTCTTATACTGTATTGTTTGCAAATCCCCAGCCCTGAAGAAGATAAGGATTTTCACGTATTTCTCAATTGAAAGTTTAACCACATAAGGACGTAATGACCAAGAAAGGGTTGATGATCTCAAAGTGGATGCGCCTTGCGTGGTTTCTCTACCAATAATATATACAAGCCTTTTGGAGCGTGTGTGCTCAGTCTTTAACAGCGGACTTTGGTCTTCGGAGTAGTGCTTGCATTTTATCCTCCATAGCGAGAGAGAGAGACCACAAGCAAGCTTTAGCGCTCGATTCTTGGTATCTAAATTCTTGTTTCATTCTCATTTATTAATAAAAAATTAATAAATTCTTGCTTGGAAACCCTTATCCTCTGTTTTTACTTAAGCTTATCTTCCTTTGAGACATACTTAGAAATAAAGACATTCACACTCCAAGTCTCATCTAAAGCATTTTGATTTGGCCAAACTCAATAAAGAATGAATTGAGAATATGATGAATCACAGACTTATCAAGAAAGGTGATGTCATAGGCATTTAACTTAGTATAAATATAGATTATTATCATGATAAAGTCCCTAACGCTGACAACATTATCATATTTTATACCTTTTAGTTTGCTCATTATGTTTCCTACTAGGTGTTTGGAATATCTAATATCTTTATTCTATAATAATCAAGAAAATTTTGGCATTGTTGATTTTACGAAATTCACTCATAAGATATTCAAAAATAGAACTTTTCCTGGCGTGTAACCTTAGACAATTTGACATCTTCTATTTAAAGTAAAAATCTTTCTATTCAACAATGCTCTCGTTAGTGAGGTAAAAAGGCTCACATTCATACATAATTAGCTAGGTCAATATCACTAATTTTTAAGGCAAATTCTATATTGACTTTTTATCTCTTATAGTTAGAGCTAGTTAATTAGGTTCTCAATAGTAATATGATTATTTTTTACAATAAAGAAAACTATTAAAGATAAAGAATATAGCATATTAAAAATGCAAGCACTAAACAACAAAATAGTCTCTATGCAAAATGACTATATAAACATACATATATACACAGATGGAGTTTGTAACTAGAATTAGACTTAGATTTGGATTTAGAATCTTAATCTAATGAGGATGCCAAGATTTAAATAAGGGAAATTTGTGAGAATTCATATTGATATATATTCAATTCTGTTAGTCATGTACTAAGTAGATCTTTAATATTTATATTTAGCAAATAATTCAAAATTAAACTATTTTAGTTAGCCTTTTTTAATTGAAGACTTTTGTTGTTACATCTATCCTCTCATTGTCTTACAAGAGAGGCCTTGCATCACCTGTTAAGTAAGAGCCATCCTCTTTCTGACTAATAACCCATGCTCCAACCAAATGACATAAGCTTGAATATATTCAACCCAACCCCTCTATAACTCAGTGTATATGAAAAATGGTTAGCGCTGTAATTGAGTCGAGCCACTCACGAGCTACTCGAGGCTCGGCTCGATAAAAGCTCGTTTGTGTTTGGCTCGTCATATAAACGAGCTAAGCTTGAGCTTTATTTTAGAGCTCATTTGATAAATGAGCCGAGCTTGAACACGAGTTAGAAGCTCATGAGATAGCTCGATTAAGAGCTCATGAGACAAGCTTTTTGTAATCATACCAAATAAGCAAGCTTGAGCTCAAGTCGAGCCCAAGCTTTTTGTAATCGAGCTCGAGCTGAGCTTGAATAGAGTTTTTTAAATTTAAACGAGCTCAAGCTCAAATATTTGTTAACGAGCTAAACTTGAGCACCTGAAACCTCGGCTCGGCTCGGCTCGATTACATCCCTAAATGGTGTTGTGGTGCAAATTCAATTAATAGTTCAAAATAACACAACTATTGCTTTCTCTTTCTTGCATCCTATCCCATGCCATTTTTCACAATAAATTGGGGCCTTGTTTGACATTGCCATAGGCAGCAAAGCATTTGACTATACAGCTTCCACGGTGAAGCTTTTAATAAAAAGCCATTGTTATTTAGTAATTATATTTTTAAAGTATTGTAGAATCTTAGTATCTATCTAGCATCAAATTAAGAAAGTATTTTTAGCAACAAAAATAAAATAAAATAGGATATTGCAATATACTTTCAATTGCCTAATTTTTTATACCAAAAATAATTACTATATATTAATGTTAAGTTATAAATTATTTTAAAATTTTAATATGAATAATATTAAAATATATATATTTTTGCATATGTATGCTTGCAGTTATTTGAAATTGCATCTATACTTCATAAATGTACCTTTTGCATATATATATTATAAATAATTTTTTTAATGTATAACCTTATAAATACATGAAACTATGTGTATTTCTAATAAATTTTTGTATTAGTTTATGCAATTTGAATTCAACAAGAATAGGTGTGACAATTATAAAATGAAGATTAAGATAAGCTAAGTAAAATTAAGTCTTAATTAAAATCCACTGATTTTTCTTCCTCCTTGGCGAACGTTCCGTGGGGGATGGAGAGAGAAAATTCAGTGAGGACGATCGATAGTGGGAGGGGAGAACCTGAGCCGTTGACTTCTCCTTTTTATAATTGTCTATTTTATATTTCCTTCCTGTTTTTCTTCTCCATTTGACTTCTCCTTCTTCCTTCTCTCTTCCGTTATCACGATATCTCCGGCCGGTGAACCACCATTGGAGGGTGTAATTTGAACCCCCTTCACCGTGGAGCATCACTGGAACTGAAGTTAACGTTGTCGGTGAGGTAGAGAGGCTGAGAAAATGTCGCGTTATTTTCCTCTGTTTTGTTTTCTATTCCTCTGTTCCATGACCATTCCTTTCATTCCGGTTGATAGGGTGGAAGATATTCTAATTAAAGAGTAAGGGAGAATCATCAGAGCGAGGCAAGCTTCTGGGGAAGTTCAGATCGTCGCCGGACACGCCGGCAAGGTTGAGGTAAATTTTCCCTTCCTCTGTTTTTCTGTGTCAACAGAGAAATTAATGAAGCCTTGGGGTTTGAAGGAGAGGGAGAGGGGCTGTTGTCGTCAAGAACTGTCGCCGAAGGAGCGGGAGCGTTGCTGCCGCCGCCGCCTCTACGATGGCCGGAGGCGAGGTGGCACGTGTGAGAGAAAGGAGAGAGACGGGAGAGAGAACAGGGAGAGGGGAGAGAACAGAGAAAGAGAGGCGTCGGGCTCGGAGATCTCGTCGGAGGAGGTCGTCGCCGTTGCCTCCGTGGTCAGCGACGAGCGTGGGTGGCGCCGTCATGCGGGAGGGGTTCGTGCGTGAGAGGCGGAGGAGGGAGGGCTCTCGCGTGGAGGTGAATGGGGGAGAGGAAGGCTTCAGCCTTCTTTTTGGGCTGTGCTGGGCTTGGTTGCTAGACTTGAACAAGTGGGCCATTGGTTCGAGTCATGGGTTGATTTTTAAATTAAAAATAGGAAAAAACCTTAGAATTTAATTATAGAATTTATGGGTTTGGCTAATCTCACTTAGTGGGTTCAAATATGAGTTCAAAGATGCATAATCTGAGCTCTATTTCATCAAATATCATATGGTGTTTATGTTGGGTTAAAATAAAATGGGTTACATGAGCTTAAGAAAATATATTTATTTAAAATTATATTAATTAAATCTGATTTTGGGACTGAACCATGGTGATGAGTAGTGAGTCTAGCTTTGATAATGATGTTCAAACTTATTAACAGCCAAAGAAATCATAGAAATATTTGTTGCCGAATGTAGAGGCATTTTTGTAAATATTGCAAAGTTAGTGAAGACCCGTAAAAGTAGAAAATAATTAAATTTGAGATAAGAAGCAATAAGTAGGGGGTTACTAGACATTGAGTGAGAGGGGTAAAATAGTCATTTTAATATTTTAACTAGAAGGGTAGAATAGTAATTTTTTAACATTGATTTTGATAAATTAATTATTTATGTGGGATTATAGGTGATTATTAACTACAGATGTTGCATTAAGGGGATTGTAAGAATAACGATATGAGGTAGGAGTTTTACACCCTACTGTTATATGATATATTTTCATAACTTGCATGCTTGCATATATCATGTTTTATTATGAGATTTTCTTGCGTGATTTGAAATGAGTATTATGAATTCTTATGGATTTGTGTGTATATTGCAGTATTTTATTTTGTTATAAATGGTTTTGGGCTTTTTCCATCGTGCTTGCGAGTTTTTGTATTCTGGCTGTGAGGTGGCTTGGTGATGCTATGGAGATGTTCAGAAGTGACATTTAGAAGAGATGGTGTATGTGATGGGTACTGTTGGTACGTGATACTAATTTTGATGGTGAGATGGAGTACTGAAGTACCATTACTAGCCTAGACTAGTGGTCCGAGAAAGGGAATAGAGGCTGAGTAAGCCGAGTAGAACATAGTTATGGTAGCTAGCATGACAGAGTTTATTATGCTGGGTATTAGTATACAAACTAACCTAGGTGGAAGAAGTATCATCAGGTTAGGTTGTTGATATGTAATACTGGCTCTTAGATAGAGACAGTATGTACCAGCAGTATAGTGTGTGATGCTTACTAAGAAAGTGACTCACTTAGTGATGTTTTATGAGCACTGTGGCAAGAGTAAGGGGAGGTTCAGGCGTATTGCTTACTAAGTGAGTGTGACTTGCTTAGTGGTATTTTGTGTACAGGGGCATGGATGTACTGTTGGGAATTGTATCCTAAACCCAATCATTTGATGATTGTGCTGATGTAAATTATATATAAATTGATATATTAATAAAAGTTATTTGCCAGTTTATTCATTACAAGAACATCTTCTTAAAACTCCTAATAGTAATGAAGCCCTCAGGATCTTCCTTCACAATAAGGAGGATTTATCTTTGAAGGTCCTAAAAGAGTTCGCGACCAAATAATATACTATGATAGGGCCATACTACTATCAATTATAGGATGTTGTATATCATATTTGTTGGTTGTCCTCTTAACCAAGGAGTGTAGAGACACTGGTATGACATACAGGTGAAAGTGTAGGAGTACATTTCACCGAACTTGACTCATTTCTGGATACTCTACTGTCAAGAGTTAATCCGAGAAGATATAGGTATAAGTATCCTTCAGACCTGAAGATCACAACCAGTGGCTTACAAGAAACTCATTGTACTTAGGTGCCGAACCACCTGGATTTCTAATCCAGCTACGAAAGGTTACTGGGTGCAGTCAAGTACTTGTGGTAGTCAGTTATGGATCAAGATGAAATTTGACCTATCCTATTAAAAGGAGAAATGCTTGTGTTTCAATTTAGAAAGACCTTGGCCAAGGCACTTCATGTGAAAGTCACATGATCACTAAAATTGAAATCGCTTTATGGATTGCTGTTTAGAGTTGACAGGCTCTTAAGCCATCCTTAGCATTTGTGGTCAAGAGGATGAATTATACGGTAACTGTTTCTTAGTGTTCTTGGAGTTTGCTCAGCAACTCTTTGACCTATCCGGACGTTGGGTTCCATTGCTAGATGGGCACATCGATTAGTATAGAAAATTATTTC
Source organism: Calamus simplicifolius (assembly GCA_900491605.1). Taxonomy (NCBI): domain Eukaryota; kingdom Viridiplantae; phylum Streptophyta; class Magnoliopsida; order Arecales; family Arecaceae; genus Calamus; species Calamus simplicifolius. Next base: position 742,232 of record UESW01004054.1, on the reverse strand, counting down.
TATGCTATCGGCTTAGGTTCGAACCTAGAGAGTCACACGCATAAAAGTTTCCTAGGATGATCTATTTGCTGATCAACGATTGAGAATCATATATGATTTAATTAATCAATTTGATTGATTGAATTATCTCAATTGGATTAAGTACAAGTGAATAAGATTCAATTTGGTTTAAGTCTACTAGAAGGACTAATCAATTTCAAATATTGATTTGAAATTAGATTTGATTTGGATTTAAATAGATTCAGGATTAGCCAAATTTAATTTAGGCTAGGACCATGATCTATAATGGTTTAATCTAATAAATTCAAATTAGCTTAAACCAAAAATCCAAACCCCATGTGTGAAAAAGGTTTTCTCGCATGATGAGATAACTAAATTCTCATCTCATGAGAAATTAAATTCTCATGCAGAATTTAATTTATAACTTTTAGTCTTGTTCAAATGATTTCCAAGTTCAAGAAAAATAAATTTTGCTAAAAGGTGCCTCTTTGGAAGAGCACTCCACACAACTCTCCGTGCATTGACAAGTGTGTGAATTAATGTGCCTCTTTGGAAGAGCACTCCACACAACTCTCCATGCATTGACAAGCGTGTGAATTAATGTATCTCTTTGGAAGAGCACTCCACACAACTCTTCATGCATTGATAAGTGTGTGAATTTAATATGTCTCTTTGGTTTTTACAAAAACAGCAGAATTCTAAATGTTAGAATTCAATAGGCTGGCTAATATGAAACTATAAATAGAGGACATTCCTCACCAGATAACACAACACAAGATCAAAAGAGATCAAAAATTCTAAATAGTTAGAATCAAGTGTTACAGTTCTAAGAGCTAGAACAGAAAATTATGGTGTGATTTTAGTGTTAGCAAAAGCTTGGTGGATCTTGGAAGAAGATTCAAGTGAAAGAATTCAAGATCAGCAAAATTATTTTTCCGCGAGCTAGCACTCCCGGGAATCCAATCATTCGAGGGCTTCGCGTGGACAATACTAGAGGCCGGACGATTGAACGGCTGCAGAGCACAAAGGATTTACTACTGTTCTTAAGGTGAGTGATTTGATCCTTAGATCTTAAGGCATGCTTCAAGATGAGTAGTATGACTTCTCATCTTGAAGATTAAGATATGATCTTAATTATTTAATTTATATGCAATACTTAGATCAAACGATCTTATAATATAAGGCAAAGATATGATCTTGATGCATGTTAGAAAGATTCATATGTAATCTTTAAATTTCTGCATTGATAATTGTTATCAAATTTTAAAATATGCATGCCTCGGGGATTAACTCTCCCAACAAATGGTATCAGAGCAATGGTTTCTTATTGATCTAATTTATTGCATGTAAATTAATGTTCTTATTAATTGTGTAATTATGGCTAAAACTAATCGCAAGGCTATATGGTCATAGATGGATTGAAAATCCAAATTACCCATTCAATGAGGTATTCTGTGACATATTGCCGTGCTATTGTTTTATCATTGATGCTCAATTTAAAGATAATTTAAATTGAGCTTATGCATTAAAACACAGATTACACGCACTCTCAAAAGATGTTTTATATTTGATACAAATTGATGTTGTATAAAAGCATGATATTTGCATGTTTAGTATAAAACATATATATGATATATGATGGCATAATGTCTATATTATGAAATATACAAATATTTATGAGAGTCTAATTTGAATGTCAAATGTTAATTCATAATCTCTTTAGATATGATCTAAATATAGGAATTATGAGTAGTAACATAATACATGTGATGCTTGATTGAAATATATGATATGTAAACATGAAATATATTTAATCTTTTAGGTTAGCTAAATCGGGTCCATAAAGGGTTGATCATAAGGTTTAAATCAACTGGACTAAAAGAGTATTTGAACAAATCTAATTAGATTATGTTAAGAATGCTCTAAATCAAACAATAGTTATAGTCGATCATGTCCTTCTCTTTGATTAAACCAAATGGAAGTAGATTAGGCTCCGTGGTTGAGCATGAATCTCTTAGATGGTCAAATCAGAATTGGTTAACCATATGATGTCAAGGTGAGTTGGCAAGTTGCTCTAGGATCAACGATCGAATGGTTTTTAATTGGGAGCTACTCGTATTGATGCGTCTTTAACGAGTTAATGGTATATCCCTCCCATCGATCTCACTCACCTGGTCAATGTGGTGAACCATTTATAATTCAGATCATTTACCTGATTCGGGTTGACCCATGCCTGTAAGGAAATCAGTATGACTGATTTAGGTTCCACTTAACCTGACTTAATCTTATTTCATTCTACCCATTTCATACATTCAGTGGGAGAACTTGATTAGTCAATTGTCTTCAAATTATAAAATCCTCTAAAATTATTAGGTCCTTAAAATGAAATAGTTATATGATAACTAGATCATAGCCTCCCATTAAGGTGGGTGATAATGAGTCTGATGTCTTGATAATCATTGGAGGCACTCCATGCCTAGTGCTTGTCAACCATCGGAATTATCATTCATTATATGATAAGTCAGCGTAACTATTAAATAGACAGTTAGGTGAGCCGAGCTTCACTTGGGCTTGGTTGTCTATTGATAGGTTACACTAATTATATCATTTAATGGTTGGATCTAACTAGAACTTTCAATGAAGGCACTCCATGCCTGCTGAAGAGGTACATGGGGCAAAACTGAACACTAAGAATTATTTGGGAAACAATTGGTTTGAACATACTCTTAGATGCATATGGGTTGGCCAAGCTTCACTTGGGCCTGTATGTAGTCTATGTATATCTTAGTGCCCGCTAAATAATTAAGAATAATTCTTCGAATTGGGGTGTAGAGGCTGCCAATTTAAACAAAATAGTGGGAGAATCTTTAGACTAAAGTCCAAGTCTTTAGACTGAATCAATTTATATACTAATAAACTTTAGTTTTTCTTTATTAAGAAAATGGCCACTAATTTATCATTAAGGTCCCTATTGGATGGTGACAAGTTGAATGGTTCAAATTTCAATAGATGGTTTAGAAAATTTAAGATCATCCTTGAGCATGAGAGGATTCTATATATTCTTAATAATCCTGCACCAAAGATACTTGATGCAAACACACAAAGTTCTGAGAAAGACACTTATCAGAAGTGGCTCAATGATAGAACTAGCGTACGTTGCATCATGCTAGCAGCAATGAACGATGAATTCTGTCATCGGTTTGAGAATGCTCAGCCAGAAGAAATCATTCAAGCATTGAATGAATCTTTCGGCACACCTGACGATGTTGAAAGGTACAAGACTAGTTGTGCTATTTTTAATGCTCGAACGAGGGATGGATCATGTCACTGATCATGTATTGTACATGATCGAGAAGATAGAATTGCTAAGCAAGCTCGGCTTTCCCCTACATGAGCAGTTGGAAAAAGATGTGATCCTGAATTCCTTGCCTCCATCCTTCCGACCTTTCCTTACTCATTTTGAATGACAAAGCCTGCAGTCAACTACCACAGTTTGTTGGGGTTGTTACAGAACTTTGAGAAGGATAACCAGCTCTCTAAGGGTTTGGTTAATGTGGTTGAAGGATCTAAGGTAGGGCGTCAACCCTTTGGGAAAGGGAAGAAGAAAAAGAATAAGAAAAATGTGCAACATGCTAGGACATCTATAAGGGGTCAGATACAGAAGAAGAAAGTTGATAAAAGTCAAACTGAATGCTTTCATTGCAAGATGCAAGGCACTGGAAGAGGAACTGTCCTCTTTACATTGCCACACTTGATCCAAACAGGCCGAAGAAGAAAAAGGGGCAAGATGTTGCTCAACAAGGTATTTATATGATAACACCTTGTAATTTTTCTGTATATGATAATAAGACCTGGGTATTGGATACGGGAGTCCTTTTAACATTTGCAATTCATTGCAGGGACTACAGGTCACTAAAAGATTTGAGGACAATGAAAGATTCCTTAATGTTGGCGATGGAAGATTAGTTCCAGTTCTGGCATTAGGAGTTCTTGAAATAGTTTTTAATAGAAATGTCATTATACTAAATGATTGTCATTTTTTCCAACGTTCTTGTTGAACATAATTTCTGTAGGCCTTCTGGCCAAAAGTCATTATGAAATTTCAATAAAGGATGTTACTTTGAATATCATTATGAATGGAGTCACTGTAATGACTGGGCATTTATCTAATGGCATTTATATATTATCACAGCCTGTGAATGTAGTGTACAAATCAAGTAAGCGCCCTAAAACAACTGATGTCATAGACATTTATCTTTGGCACCATCGGCTGGGTCATATCAATAAGAATAGATTAAACAGGTTAACTCAGGAGGGCATCCTTCGAGTTGATGATTGTGAATCATTAACTACCTGTGAATCCTGTCTTCTTGGTAAAATGACCAAGTCATCTTTTACTGGAAAAGGTGAAAGAGCTAAAGAGCTATTAAGTCTAGTACATACTGATGTATGTGGACCAATGAGCACTTGTGCCAAAGGTGGATATTACTACTTAATTACTTTTACAGACGACCTTTCTAGGTTCGGTTATGTCTATCTTATGCGACATAAATCTGAATCGTTTGAAATGTTCAAACAATATCATAAAGAAGTAGAAAATAAACAAGAAAATGTATTAAGATCCTTCGATCAGATTGAGGAGGCGAATACCTTTCCAATGACTTTGTGACATATTTAAGGGAGAATGGGATTCTCTCCCAATGGACTCCTCCAGGAACACCATAACATAACGGTGTGTCGGAAAGGAGGAATCGAACTCTGTTAGACATGGTTCAGTCCATGATGGGTTTTGCAAGCTTGCCATATTCTTTTGGGGATATGCATTAGAATCAACTTGTCATATTCTCAATAAGGTTCTAAGTAAGTCTGTTTTAAAAACTCCACATGAGATGTGGTATGGACATAAACCGGTAATCACCTATCTGAGAGTCTGGGGGTGTCTAGCTTATGTGAACATGTAAAATCAGACAAACTTGAACCCAAATCTGACAAATGTTTTTTCATCGGCTATCCGAAAGAAACCAAAGGATATTACTTCTACAATACTGAAGAACAAAAGTTGTTCATTAGTAATAGAGCAGTTTTTCTTAAAAGGAGTTCCTTAGTGAAGGAACAAATAGCTCTAATGTTGAACTTGAGGAAGTTCATCAAGTAGAAGGAACAACACAAACCAGTGAACCCTTAGAATCTGAGTTGATTAGATCAAACTCAAAACCCATTTTAGATGCACCATTAAGGCGATCTGGTAGAGTACCACATCAATCGGACAGATACTTAGGTTTCTTGGTCCAGAACGATGATCCTGTTGAACTCGATGAGAACAACGAGGATCTGATCACCTATATAGATGCTATGCAAAGGACTGACTCTAATAAATGGCTTGATGCCATGAAATCCGAACTTGATTCCATGAAGGACAATAATGTATGGACATTAGTTGACCCACCCGAAGGGATAAAACCCATAGAGTGTAAGTGGGTTTTCAAAAGGAAAAGAGGTGCAGACGGAAAGGTTGAGACCTATAAAGCACGTCTGGTTGCCAAGGGGTATCGTCAACGTTATGGTATTGACTATGACGAAACGTTTTCTCCTGTGGCAATGCTGAAATCTATTCGATTATGCTAGCTATAGCAGCACACTTAGATTATGAGATTTGGCAAATGGATGTTAAAACCACTTTTCTAAATGGTGATTTAGAAGAACATGTGTATATGATGCAGCTTGAATGTTTTATATCTGAAGATGAGTCTAAAGTGTGCAGGCTATAGAAGTCTATTTATAAACTTAAGCAAGCATCTAGGAGTTGGAACATACGATTTGATAAAGTGATCAAATCTTATGGCTTTATTAAGAATAAAGAAGAACCTTGCATTTATAAATGGGCTAACAGTTCCGTTATTGTATTTCTTGTATTATATGTGGATGACACTCTCTTAATCAGAAATGATGTCCCTGCATTACAAGGAATAAAGACATGGTTATCATCACAATTCTCATGAAAGATCTGGGAAAAAGCATCATACATCCTCAGGACGAAGATCTATAGAGATAGATCTAAGAGGATGCTTGGTTTATCCCATTCTACATACATTGACACAGTGCTAAAGAGGTTTAGCATGGAGAATTCCAAGAAATGCTATCTTCCGATAGGCTATGGAATTCATCTTTCTAAGAAGGATTGTTCGACAACTCCTAATGAAAGAGAACGTATGAGTCGAATTCCATATGCTTCGGCAGTAGGATCGATTATGTACACCATGACATGTACAAGACCAGATGTGGCATACTCACTAGGAGTAGTGAGTAGATACCAATCTGATCTAGGAGAAAAATACTGGCAAGTTGTTAAGACAATCCTTAAGTATTTGAGAAATACTAAGGACCAGTAGTTAGTCTATGGAGAGTCTGATTTGAAACTTGTTGGATATACTGATTCTAGTTTCCAATCAGATCATGATGATAGCAAAAGTGTATCGGGTTTCGTATTTATCCTAAATGGTGGAGCTGTTTGCTGGAAAAGTTCCAAGCAACATGCAGTGGCAGATTCGGTGTGCGAGGTAGAGTACATCGCTGCATCAGATGCTGCGAAAGAAGTGTGTGGCTGCGAAAGTTTATCTCCAAGCTTGGAGTGGCACCTTCCATAGATGGGCCAGTCCTATTGTACAATGACAGTACTGGTGCCATAGCTCAAGCAAAGGAACCACGAGCACATCAGCGCACCAAGCACATACTGAGTCGGTTTCATCTTATACGAGAGATTATAGACCGAGGTGACATAAATCTTCAGAAGATTGATGGAAAGGAAAACCTAGGTGACCCATTTACTAAAGCACTCAGCATCAAGGAGTTTGATGACTATAAATTGAAGATGGGTATTAGATACTGTAATGAGTGGCTTTAGGCTAAGTAGGAGTTTGTTGGGAATTGTATCCTAAAGCCAATCATTTGATCACTGTGCTGATGTAAATTATATATAAATTGATATATTAATAAAAGTTATTTGTCAGTTTATTCATTACAAGAACATCTTCTTAAAACTCCTAATAGTAATGAAGCCCTCAGGATCTTCCTTCACGATAAAGGAGGATTTATCTTTGAAGGTCCTTAAAAGAGTTCACGACCAAATGATATACTATGACAAGGCCATAGTACTATCAATTATAGGACGTTGTATAGCATATTTGTTGGTTGTCCTCTTAACCAAGGAGTGTAGAGATACTGGTATGACATACAGGTGAAAGTGTAGGAGTACATTTCACCGAACATGACTCATTTCCAGATACTTTACTGTCAAGAGTTAATCCGAAAAGATATAGGTATAAGTATTCTTCAGACCTGAAGATTACAACCAGTGGCTTACAAGAAACTCATTGTACTTAGGTGCCAGACCACCTGGATTTCTAATCCAGCTACGAAAGGTTACTGGGTCCAGTCAAGTACTTATGGTAGTCAGTTGTGGATCAAGATGGAATTTGACCTATCCCATTAAAAGGAGAAATTCTTGTATTTCAATTTAGCAAGACCTTGGCCAAGGCACTTCATGTGAAAGTCACATGATCACTAAAATTGAAATCACTTTATGGATTTGCTGTTTAGAGTTGACAGGCTCTTAGCCATTCTTAGCATTTGTGGTCAAGAGGATGAATTATACAGTAACTGTTTCTTAGGGTTCTTGTAGTTTGCTCGTAACTCTTCGACCTATCCGGACGTCGGTTCTATTGCTAGATGGGCACATCGATTAGTATAGAAAATTGTTTCTATGCTACCGGCTTAGGTTCGAACCTAGAGAGTTACACGCATAGAAGTTTCCTAGGATGATCTATTTGTTGATCAACGATTGAGAATCATATATGATTTAATTAATCAATTTAATTGATTGAATTATCTCAATTGGATTAAGTACAAGTGAATAAGATTCAATTTGATTTAAGTCTACTAGAAGGACTAATCAATTTCAAATATTGATTTGAAATTAGATTTGATTTGGATTTAAATAGATTTAGGATTAGCCAAATTTAATTTGGGCTAGGACTATTATCTATATGGTTTATTCCAATAAATTCAAATTAGCTTAAACCAAAAATCCAAACCCCATGTGTAAAAAAGGTTTTCTCGCATGATGAGATAACTAAAATCTCATCTCATGAGAAATTAAATTCTCATGCAGAATTTAATTTATAACTTTTAGTCTTCTTCAAATGATTTCCAAGTTCAAGAAAAATAAATTTTGCTAAAAGGTGCCTCTTTGGAAGAGCACTCCACACAACTCTCCGTGCATTGACAAGTGTATGAATTAATGTGCCTCTTTGGAAGAGCACTCCATACAACTCTCCGTGCATTGACAAGAGTGTGAATTAATGTGCCTCTTTGGAAGAGCACTCCACACAACTCTTCATGCATTGATAAGTGTGTAAATTTAATATGTCTCTTTGGTTTTCACAAAAACAGTAGAATTCTAAATGTTAGAATTCAATAGGCTAGCTAATATGAAACTATAAATAGAGGACATTCCTTACCAGATAACACAACACAAGATCAAAAGAGATCAAAAATTCTAAATAGTTAGAACCAAGTGTTACAGTTCTAAGAGTTTGAACAAAAAATTCTGGTGTGATTTTAGTGTTAGAAAAAGCTTGGTGGATCTTGGAGGAAGATTCAAGTGGAAGAATTCAAGATCAGCAAAATTATTTTTCATGAGCTAGCACTTCCGGAAATCCGATCATTCGGGGGCTTCGCGTGGACAATACTAGATGCCGGACGATTGAACGACTGTAGAGCACAAATGATTTACCTACTGTTCTTAAGGTGAGTGATTTGATCCTTAGATCTTAAGGCAGGCTTCAAGATGAGTAGTATGACTTCTCATCTTGAAGATTAAGATATGATCTTAATTATTTAATTTATATGCAATACTTAGATCAAACGATCTTATAATATAAGGCAAAGATATGATCTTGATGCATGTTAGAAAGATTAATATGTAATCTTTAAATTTTCACATTGATAATTGTTATCAATTTTTAAATATGCATGCCTCGGGGATTAACTCTCCCAACATGTACATGTGTGGAGGTTATTCTGAGGTGATGGTATGATTATTCTGATGTGTGAAGGTGATGGCAGATATGTGGATGATTTGGGTGTGATTGTGGTCATAGGGATGAGTTAATGGTAGATCAAGACTCTCAGATGGTTTGAATATTCTCTTTGAATGTGAATTTTGATTGGTTTCTTGAATGGACATATGTATCGTGATATTGTTTGTTCAAACATAGTTTGGTTATACTAAAATGTTTATTTGACATATTCATGATAGTAAGTGTAGAAGTTCTACTAGGCTTTTTAGCTCATTCCATTATATTTTATGTTTTTGCAACAGATGAGGATGATGTATACTTGATAAACCAAAGTCTTAGGAAGGGACTTCAGAAGTGAGACCAGGGAGTTGTTGTAGTTACTCTTTTGAGTGTATAAACTTTTGTATGTATCAGATGAGGATGGCATGTACAGGTTTGATAATATAATATAGAAAATAATATATGTATTTTGGTTTTATAGTTGCATCTCATAATATATTCAGGTTGAGGTTAGCATGTCTTGCATACTCTTGAGGTTTGTTTTAAGAGTACACGGTGCAATACCATTGGACCTGGTTCAGAATCGAGGGCCGTGACAATAGGCACGCAAAGAAAAAATTTTTGAATGCACATCCATAAATAGTAAAATTCAAATATTTACACTCAAAAATAATTATATATATAATCTATTAAAAATAATTTTTTATACATCCTATAAAATATAATATTTTTCTATATTATCATTATAATAATAATATATAATTAATGTTATTAGAATATAATATTATAATAATATATAAATTATCCTAATATATCATATAATTTTATTTTAATTATGACAATAATATTATAATATTATGATATAAAAGTGACTATTTACATATTTGGAACCTATGGTCCAATCAAAATAGTTTTCTAATGCATTTAGAGAAGAGCTTTTACCAAAGCCTTTAAACTAAAGCTTCTCCTCAATATATTGTTTTGGCTTTTGGAGGAGCCAAAACTACTTCAAAATTTACTAAATTTAGTGAAATCATCCTAAACTCGATTCCAAGAGGAGGAAGAAATTTTTTTCTCCCACTTCATTTGAATATCTTAATAAAAAAGGAAAAAAAATTAGTAAAAGCAGGATGTAGATTTTTTATTTTATTAATAAAAATAAAACTGAGTTATACAATCTTATTTACATTAGTGAGGTTTGCCTTTTCATAATTCAAATTAGATTTCTCCTGTAATAAAAAAGAGTTAGTGCTTTTGCAAAATATATCTGATTAGTAGAAATAATTGTGAAAAAATAAAAATTTTACAAGAGGTCTATATTAAGTTTGTCTTTAATTACTATGATTATTTCTTTCTAAATTAGGAGATACCATTGGTTAGAAAGAAAAAAATTTTGCTTTGATCGGCCTATTTCAAGGTTGAAAATATGAAATTTGGCCTAGATTGCTTAATATATTACATCAAGGTGGCAACATGTTGCAGAAAAAATATTACTTGATTTCAAAAATAAAACAAAGGCTTCAATTTTATGCCATATAGGCAAGGCTTTTAAAAGTTTAGACTTTTCAATGGGGGCAGATCTCAGTCTTAGAAAATTAGCCTCTTTGATGACGGGCCTTCTCGTCCAACCAAATTATCAACGTCGGCTTCCTACCATGGAGTCTTTACACAAGACGGAATTGACCGTTAAGCCTTGACGTAAAGAAAGGAACAGCGTAGAAAATTGCAATATTCGTAATCCAGAGTTTGGAAGCTGCATCCCACCCACGCTTTCGCGTGGTTTCCTGCCAGACGAAGCCAAAGTTGGTGGGGTCCTCATTTCCAATAATGTTTGAAAGAGAAATACCAAACGGTTGGCTGACAGGTGCTGCATTAAAGATTAAATGAGTCCCATTGGTCATTCCAACGCTAGTGTCTATAGAACCAGATGGTTGACTGACTTACAAAGCATGCCAGTGGACAGATGGCTTTCTTTCTCAGTTATTTAATCTACGTCTGATTGCTACCATGGAATCTTTACACAAGATATAATTGACCGTTAAGCCTTGACAAGGAGCAGCGTAGAAAATTGCAATATTCGTAATCGGGGGTTTGGAAGCTGCATCCCTCCCACGCTTTCGCGTGGTTTCCTGCCAGACGAAGCCAAAGTTGGTGGGGTCCTCCTTTCCAATAATGTTTGAAAGAGAAATACCAAACGGTTGGCTGACAGGTGCTGCATTAAAGATTAAATGAGTCCCATTGGTCAGTCCAACCCTAGTGTCTATGGAAACCAGATGGTTGACTGACTTACAAAGCATGCCAGTGGACAGATGGCTTTCTTTCACAGTTAATTAATCTACGTCAGCTTGCTACCATAAAATCTTTTCTTTACACAAGATGGAATTGACCGTTAAACCTTGACAAGGAGCAGCGTAGAAATTTGCAATATTCGTAATCCAGGGTTTGAAAGCTTTATCCCTCCGTAGCTTCCGCGTGGTTTCCTTCAAACGAAGCCAAAGTTGGTGGGATCCTCCTATATTGTGCCATTAGAACGGGGCGCCTCTAGTTATCCACGATTTAAAACCTTCTTTCCAATATTGTTTGAAAGAGAAATTCTAAGGAAACTTAATTAGGTGCAATTTGGAACAAATAAATTTTACAATTTGTATGAAATTCATTTAGACTTAATTTTTTTAAAAATATAGTAAATCATGTGTTAGAAATCTCAACCATTCAATTATGAAATTACTTTCTTTTATTGCACATTCTATCAATTTCGATAGAATTGTAAATAAATTTTAAATAATTTTTTAAACAAAATTACCCTATCAATAGTCAATATTTTTGTCCAAAAATAACATTATTTATAGTATTGTTACTATGATAAATTATCATTATATTAAATAATTATAATATATTATTTATTCTATATCTATTTTAATATTTTATAATATATTATGATATTATATATTATGATAAATTATATAATATAATAAATAGGATAATGTTATTATTATATTAATATATAATTGATATTATTAAATATCATATTAAATTTTTATGTTATAATGCTAATAATAATACATTATAATATAATTGATAATGCCAAAATCCAGCTATGAGACCTTGAGTACTAATAAAGATGGTGAATAGAATGGTGAGCTAAGAATTAAAGCGGAATCCGATCTGTCGAGTTCTACAAGAGGTTGCCTAGCTAAGATTCTCCAATACTCAAGTTAATAGGGAAAGATGGTTGAGGACACAAAGAGTGAGTCTTGTAGTCATCCTACACTAAGAAGATGAAGGAAGATATAAGGTTTTAGAGTTTACAGTCGAGAATGGTGCCAAGAAGAAATGGAGACCGAAAAGGAGTGGGAATTCAATGGGTCGAAGCCAAAGCCTTTGTACCTTTGCAAAAGGTTTCTCCTTCTAAGAGAGCTTTAGTCCTAGTGCCCAAGGTTGGCCATGTCACGGTGGTGTTCCTTGTTGTGATGGTGAGATGGCTTGTAATGCCCAAAATTTAGTCCCACCATATTGAAGAGGAATGAAATGTGTTATATGCTTATAACTCAAGTCCACTTGCTATTCATTAACTTTCACTTAAGTTTTTGGGTCATGTTGTTTTGATCCGCTAATAGAGTTAATTGGGCTAGCAAGTGGGCTTGAGGTGTTACAAGTGGTATCAGAGCTAGGTGGTAGAGTTCCGTCATGGCATGGAGCCACCCTTGCAACACTAACAACCCAGCTCGAAGGTAGATTATGGCTAGCTTGTAGCATGCGATGAGAATGTTGCATTACAAAAGGGAAGATTGTGATACCCCAAATTTAGATCGACATTAGATGAAAAAAAAAATATTATATACTTATAACTCAAGTCTACTTGCTACCCATTAACTTTCACTCGAGTTTTTGAGCCATACGATTTTAGCCTATTAACGAAGTTAATCGAGCCAATGGGCTTAAGGCATTACATGGGTCAACAATGGAACTATCTCAACTACTTGTAGCCATGCTTCTAGAGAAAGGACGTATGTAGGGATAGCTCAATTTAGCTCTATCATATACCCCCTAGTCCCAAGGCTAAGGTAGCTTGCTCAAATGAGGGAGTAGGTTTAAGAGAACCTCAAATTTACTTGAGATGAGGCCATCTACTTTAGCCTGAGCTGTGGGCTTCTAAGCCTATTTTATACCTCAAGCATTGGATTTTCAAGTCCTTTATGGATCTCAGATGGCCTTTGCAAACTCTTTCCTTTATAAAGGAGAGCTTTCCTGAGCTCTTGATCATGCTCCATTTTTTGCCTTAGACTCATGCAAGTAGTGTTCGTTGGGCCTAAGGATCACTATCGAGCTCCCTTAGTAGGGAGCCAAGGTGGCTCCTTGATAAGTACATAAATACTAGCAATAAAAATATTAATTTATAAATTTTATTATTATTCTTTTAAATTTAATATTTTTTATATATTTTTAGGAAAAGACCATGCCAACTCGAAAAACTCAATTTTAGGAGTTCAACAGTACAAACGACACTTAAATCGAACTTGAAATGAGCTCGAAATGGATTTTTCAAGATTTAACCCAGAAATTGCTCGAAATTTAAAGAAGTGGCGGACCAAGGAAATTGTGTAATATTTTTAATGTTGCGGTTTGAATTTTAAAAGGAATAAAGCTGATCTGTGAAGATAAAGGGAGATCTGTGAAGATAAAGGGAGCAGTTAATGCGGATCACACATGGAGTTATCGCATCTTTATTCATTATAAAAGAGCACCATCAGAGCCACTCGAAGAATCATCGAATGATCCTTTTATTCCTCCTCATCTCTTTGTTCCGCCCCACTCCCATTTCTTTTCCTTCACCCCATAACCCAAATCTTTCCATCCATTCTCCTTTTCATCCATTCTCCATCCACCAGCCATCCATACCTTCCACAATCAGCCATCCTTCTATCTCAGAAAGCAGATCTACGAAAGCAGGAAGTAGATCTGCGGAAGCAGGAAGCAAATAGCAGATCCATCATCTTAGAAAGTAGAAGTAGATTATATATATTTTTTAATTTTTTTATATATTTTTTTGGATGCTATGAAATAAAGTATTTATTTATGTTTAATTTGTATTGAATGTTCTTCAAGCGAAAATAATTTTTGACTAATTTATTCTTTAAAAGGAACGGGCTGTGATCTACGGGTACGGGCGTACTCTAATTAAGATAGATCATATCTTAATAATTATCTATTTATTTAAATTTTTAATTGTATAAATTTATTTCAAAATAATTGCTCAAAGTTCCTATGGATTCGACTCCTTACTCTCACTACTCTACCTAAGATTAGTGAAATTAAGGTGTTTTAATCGATTGTTGCGCTACAACACACATCAGATTTTTGGCACCATTGCCAAAAACTTAAATGCAGTTATTTTGAAAAAAATAAAAATAAAAAAATAAATAAAAAATAGAATAATAGAAATAAATAAAAATTATTTTATTTATTTTCTATGCCTAGATTGACTTAGGTAAATTTATTTTTTGCAAAACTCAAAATTTTTCATTGACATCTCATAATTTATTAGAAGTTAGAAACTCAATCATAATTTTTTTTAAAAAAAGTAATTAAATTATTTTTATTTGATAACTTTAAGAGCTTGACATCTGCATGTTGCATAGCATTTTTATAATTAACTTTAAGGGCATAAATCCCTAATCAAGATAAAGTGGGGAGTTGATTACTCTTCCTTGGCCCAGAAACCACATCCTTTATTTTGCATTAATCTAAGCCTTTAAATCTAAAATTAACTAGATATCAGCCCCTAAGAAACTTGAGCTCAATAGGACAAGACATCCGAAAGAGTTGGACCGGATCGGAATTTACTGATAAACTGGTGTTTACAAAAGGAAAGGAAAGTGATTATTTAATTAGTTTCATTCGCTTACCTGGCCAATCTAATTGGTGTCTAAAACAAGCAACGAGAGGACCCCCACTGACCTTACCCTTAACAGGCTAGTTAATCAGCTAATTTTTGACTTGGAGGGCTCCAAGGCAGTCTTGAAAGTTAGGAGCTGTCTAGATCTAGGTTAACCTTAGGGTAGAGAGTCTAATTTCTGTTAACTTAATTGCAAATAATAATTAAATCCTAATTAAATTTTTATTTATTACTTTTTAGCTTTAGGACTCTCTTAAGACACTTCCATGTAGAACCCCTTCCTTTTTCCTTTCTTTTATCAATTTAAAATTATAAAAAAAAAGAGAGAAGGATTTGAATTACTGTTTACTTTAAAGTACATTGATAGGGTGTATGCTTGATCGCCGTTGCAACCCGATCTTGTACCCTTAGATTCTGAGATAGAAAGAACCTTTAGAGTAAATAGACTTAGAATTATGGACCTTAATAACGAAAATGATCCACCATACCAGTTAAAGGAGTATTTCACTCCTTCAAAGTATACCTACTCTCCCTGCATTCATGTGCCTCTAGTGGAGGCCACTTAATATGAGATTAAGTCACGCATGATTCAAATGTTACCTTCATTTTATGGACTTGCAAATAAGGACCTTTACAAACATTTAGATGAGTTTCTCGAAATTTGTTCAACTGTAAAAATTCAAAATTTTTCTGATGATGCTCTTAGACTTAAGTTGTTCCCATTTTTTCTTAACGACAAAGCCAAATATGGTTAAATCTTTAGATACTAACAATTTCAACCTGGGACCATCTTCAGAGAGAGTTTCTTAAGAAATACTTTTCTATAGGAAAAACTAATCAAATTAGAAAAGTCATAACAAGTTTTTTTCAAACAGATGGAGAGATGTTTCACGAGATATGGAGAAATTAAAAGAATTGATTAGAAAATATCTACATCATGCCATATCCAAATGGCAACTACTCTAGTGCTTTTATGATAGGTTATCAGGAAAGCACCGGCAAATGGTTGATGCTTCATATGGTGGGACATTTATGTTAAGAATGAACATGAACCTTGGCAACTCTTTGAGACATTGAGTGAGAATTCATTACATCACATGTCAGCTGCTCGTAGAGACCCTTCCATAGGACCTAAAAGAGGTGGAATATTGAAATAGATCATTCTATAAATATCTATACTAAGGTAGATGAATTGTCCCAGAAACTTGACTGAATTCTACAAGTTAGAAACACATCTTCCCCATCTATTCAATTACATGAGGTTTGTATAATCTGTTCGAGTCTGACCCATTCTATAAGTGATTGTCCAGCCGCATACCAATTCTTAAGCTTGTTCAGGAGCAAGCCCACCAAGCCCAAACCCGAATGGCTCCTAGACTAGGAAATGATCCATATTCGAATACTTACAATCCTGGTTGGCAAAATTATCCAATTTTTTCTTGAAAACCCCAACCTATCATCAATCCAACATCAATTAGGCCTAACCATTAGGTAGACCCTTTCTAGCAACTGCTAATGCTTGTATAAACTGTATAACCAAGGTCATAAATGTATCTATTGGAAATAAAAAGCTGAGGTTGAATATTTTTAATGCATCTCAAGGATCACCTCTATACGACCTTAATCAGATTAATATGCTAGAGGAAGTTATAGATGATAAGACCCCTATTTTATTCGACTCAGATCCTTTATAGGTATGTCTGACACATTTTGGAGTCAATAATTTTGATATTGATGGATATTAAAGAAATAAATGTAATTTTAGAGCCATCAATTTTAGCACCATTCTCTCCTGGACTATGAAATATGACCAATTACCTACACACTTGCACTCTAGTACACTGATGGTACCCTCCCTAGAAGCACCACCTTTCTTAGAGTTAAAGCCTCTCCTTGTTACGCTGAAATATTCATTTATTGGATCCAATGATACCCTTCCGGTAATCATTGCATCCGATTTAACTATTGATCAGGAAGACCAGCTTTTAGGAGTGCTCAAAGAATATAAGAAAGCAATTGGATGGTCAATTGCTGATATGAAAGGAATTGACCCCTCCATCTACATGCATCATATTCATTACGAGAAAAATGCCAAACCTTACAGAGACATGCAGAGGAGACTTAATTCTAATATGAGAAAGGTTTTGAAGAAAGAGGTAGTAAAATGGTTAGATGCAAGGATTATCTACCCAATTTCTGATAGCAAATGGGTTAGTCCTACCCAAGTAGTACCTAAGAAATCAAGAATTACTGTGGTGAAGAATGAAGAAGGAGAATTACTTCCAACTCATACCATAACTGGTTGGTGAGTTTGCATAGACTATAGGAAACTGAATAATGTTACTATGAAGGATCATTTCCCGTTGCCTTTTATTGATCAAATCCTAGAACGATTACCTGGCCAGTAATTCTTTTATTTTTTGAATGGTTATTCAGGATATAATCAAATACCAATCTTTCCCGATGATCAAGAGAAAACCACCTTCACTTGTTCCTATGGAACGTTTGCTTTCAGATGCATGCCATTTGGACTTTGTAATGCACCTGCTACATTTCAGCGATGCATGTTGGCAATTTTCTTAGACATGGTAGATAAATTTTTGGAGGTATTTGTGGATAACTTTTTAGTATTTGGGACCACTTTTAAGGATTGCCTTAATAACCTAACTCAAGTATTGAAACGATGTAAACAAACAAATTTGATTTTAAGTTGGAAAAAGAGCCATTTCATGGTCCGAGAGGAAATTATTTTAGGCCACATTGTTTCTAAGAAGGGGATTGAGGTAGATAAGGCCAAAGTAGAAGTCATCTCAAAACTCCTACCTTCAACTTCAGTTAAACAAATACAATCCTTTCTCGGTCACGTTGGGTTTTATAGGAGATTCATCAAAGACTTTAACAAAATTTTAGACCTTTGTGCAAATTGCTTGTCAAGGAAACCCCTTTTGTTTTTGATGATAATTGTTTAAATCCTTCCATACTCTTTGTGCAATGTTGACCACAACACCAATTATCAAACCCCTAATTGGTCCTTTCCCTTTGATATCATGTGTGATGCATCAATTTTACAATTGGTGCAGTGTTAGGACAAAGAATCAACAAGGAGCCACATGTGATTTATTATGCTAGCAAAACCCTTTCAGATGCTCAATTAAACTATACTACTATTGAAAAATAGTTATTAGCTATTTTGTTCGCCCTAGAAAAATTTTGATCATATCTTTAGGGTCTAAAGTTTTGGTCTACTCTAATCCCACGGCCCTTAAACACCTCTTATCAAATAAAGATACTAAACCATGATTGATCAGATGGATTTTGCTTCTACAAGAATTTGACTTAGAGATCCATGATAGGAAGGGTTCCAAAAATTTGGTAACTAACCACATCTCCAGAATTTTAGTTGAATACACATCAAGCATAGATGATATCAGGGAGAAATTTTCTGATGAACAATTTTTTTAATTTCTTCTAGTCTTCCTTGGTTTATCCATATTATCAATTACTTAGTAACAGGATAAATTTCTTCCCACTAGTCTAAACAAGAAAAGGATAGATTTTTTTTTACAAGTAAAGTATTATTTTTTGGAAGAACCTGAACTGTTTAAGCATTGTCCTGACCAGGTAATTAGGCGATGTGTCCCTGAGAGCGAATTCAGAAGCATACTTAACTTCTGTCATTCTTTTGCCTATGGGGACATTTTAGTGGAAAGAAAACTGCATCAAAAGTGCTATAGAGTGGGTTTTATTGGCCAATATTTTTAAGAATGCACATGAGTTTGGCCGAAACTGTTTGCAGTGCTAGCAAACTGAAAATATTTCCAAGAAAGATATGATGCTGCTGACCCCCATATTAGTAGTTGAACTCTTTGATGTTTGGTGGATTGATTTATGGGACCTTTTCCTCTTTCTTTTAGATACGAATATATATTGGTTGCAGTAGATTATGTGTCAAAATGGGTTGAGGCCATAGCAACCGAACTAATGATCATAAGGTCGTAATTAAATTCATTCAACATAACATTTTTAGTCGATTTGGATGCTCAAGAGCTATCATTAGTGATGGAGGTACACATTTTACTAATAGGCACTTTGAGAACTTAATGAAGAAATATGGGATAACCCATAAAGTTGCTACACCATATCATCCCCAGACTAGTAGCCAAGTAGAGATCTCTAACAGGGAGATCAAACAGATTTTAGAGAAATCGGTAAGGCCCGATAGAAAAGACTGGTCAGCACGTTTAGATGATGTATGATGGGCTTATCGTACTGCATTTAAAACTCCTATAAGAATGTCTCCTTACCGACTCATGTTCAGACAAGCTTGTTATTTGCCAGTAGAATTGGAACATCATGCATTTTGGGCTATTAGACAGTTTAACTTTGATATGAAAAATGTAGGTTCCAGTAGGAGACTCCAGTTGAATGAGTTAGAAGAGCTAGCTATGCAATGACACATACAAAAATGCTAAAATTTATAAGGCTCGAACTAAAGCATACCATAATAAATTCATTTCGAGAAAATCCTTCGAACCTAATCAAAAAGTTTGGCTCTTTAACTCAGGACTAAGACTTTTTTCCCATGGGACGATAGAACTCAAAGATCCTAAGCAAGGAAATATTTTTAAGGTGAACGATCAACTATTGAAGCCTTATATTGATGGAATTAATGATGAGAAGTTAATTGAATCTATTGACCTTTTGGATCCAGCATCACCATAATGTTAAACACTGTTTGACTAAAGACTTTAAACTTAGCACTCCTGGGAGGCAACCCAGTTTATCATTTATTCTTAGTTTTTTGTAAGAAAACTTGAGAAGGATAATAAAGTTGGAGGGAGCATCGCCTATGGAGTCATGCAAAGCACATTTGAAGAAGGAGGACATTGTACTCAAAATGAAGTACATTAAACCTAGGTGGTATCCTTCCTTGCAATTTCATTTTTGAAGTTAGTACATACACTAAGTTTGATGGGAAGAAGAATAATTAAATTAATTTAAGTCCTCGAGTATGTCTAAAATTAATTAGTGTGATGTACCAAATTTTATCTTAATTTGAAGTTAATCAAGCATTCTAATTAATGAATGATTAACGGCTTAGATAATTTTAGAGATACTAAGGTGCAAATTATTAAGGAAACTCAGTAAAAGATAGGGTGTAGGCCAAAGAAATTTTAGAATAATTTCAGACCCTTTTAACCATTGATCTTGATAAGAAATCTACTTGATAAGGGTATAGGTGAAAATGTCAAAGAATGTATCAAATTCTTCTTAAAGTTTAAAATTAATAAAGTAGGTTTTTAGCATCTCTCATTGAGTAACCGGGCCCTATCACCTAAGCAAGTGATATTGTTCACGTAAAAATGTGAAAATGTGAAGAAACCCAAATAGAGTTAGCCTTAACCTGAAGCTTTTTGACTTGAGTCAGTAAGGCCAACTACAAGAAAATTTAATTTTAGCGACGCCAAAATGCGTCGCTATTGCGTCACTAAATGGATTTAGCGACGCATTAGCGATGCAATTTGGGCATCACTATGAACCTCGTCATAACGTGCAATCATTGCAATTGCATCACTAAATAGTAATGCCTAGCGATACGAAAAAATGCATCACTAATTTGTGACTAAACTGAGGTCATCGCAATTTAGCAATACATAGTGACTCCCGCTTGCATCGCAATTTTGTGACTAATTGCATCTCAATATTGCGACACAAACTGCATCGCAATATTGCGGCTTAATATTTGCGTCGCAATATTGCGACGCAATTTGGCATCGCAAAATTGCAATGCAATTTAAGTGTCGCAATTTAGCATTGCAAAATTGCGATGCAATTTAAGCGTCGCAATTTTGCGACGCCTGAATTGTTATCGCAGCAATGCAATTCTATGCGTTGCAATATTACAACGCAATTTGCATCGCAATTGTGTTGCAAAATTAATAATTAAATTTTTTTAAAAAATAATTGCGATGAAAAAGTTTCATCATAATAGCATCGCTAATTAATTTTTTAATTAAATTTAAAATGTTATAAATTAAACCTCTTAATACAATTTATTGCATTTAAATATTGATCGAAACATTATCACTAAATTTTTAAAAATATTGATCAAAACATTCATCACAAAATTTCCAAAATATATAAAAAATTAATATATTAATAATTTAAAATTTTTATATACAAAACAAAAGAAGTAAAGAAAAAATTACATCAAAATCTGCACTATCACGATCATGGAAAGGCTATGGAGGCTGGAATGAACCCTGCGATATGAGGCGAACCAAATCCTGCATTTGACGTATCTGCTCTCTCATGTCTGCAAGCTCCTGCTGAAGGCCTTCCATGCGCTGGTCGAACTCCTGCTAAACCTCCTCCGTAATAGATCTTCAAATGTCATCTAAATGCTCTATATGAATATCACCAGGATAGTGCAAACTGGAGCCCTGATGGAAAAAATATCTAGAAGCTTTAGTGCCCAGAGCATAGACCCTACGGTCTTGCGGCTTGGCACCAATAGCTTCCAAAAACACACGTCGACTCTTTGTGGTGAGAGTTCGACGGGTGACCCCCCATCAGTGGAGTCGACCTATGATCGTGCCTTTGAATTATAGAATCAATGATAAATGAATCAATATATGAACATGAATAAAATTTTAGAAATTAAACAGAAAAATATAAAGCTAATTTCTTACCGCAACCTCCTGTGATCGTGCATCAACCTAGAAACCATCCTTCCTAGTGTGTGTTGCCCTGAATAGGCGAAACTCACCAAGATCTCTGCCCTCCTACTCAGACTACAAAAGCATAAGAAATGACATAAATGTAAGTATTTGCAAATGACTAAATTAGTAATTAAATTATTTATGTTTTCTTACTATACGACGTCTGTGCTCCTGAATTAAAATGGACCCCGCAGTGTGGCAAGAGAGACCCATGCCACGACTGCCCTTCTTGGATCGACAGTTCATGGTGGCTGATGCGAACCTCCTTTTCCAGGCCTCAGACTGCCACACCTACTGCTACTCATGCCAAATACCCTTCGGCACATGCATAGGATGCTCACCCGATCTCCTCCAATGATGAAGCATGTCGGAGTATCGGCATGCCGCAAGAGCATTCCATGCTACCCTAACGACATCATGGATGGCAGGGTCCCACGTAAGCTTTTTATGCATTGAAATAAATAGTTAGTTTAAGAATATATTAAGATTAAAAAATTTATATCAGTGATAAATGGTATTTAATAAGTTTACCTGAAACTCTAAAAATAAAACTCCCTCATGGCCGCAGATACATGGTGCCAATCGTAGCCATTTGGATCAGCACGCCTCTGGAATATAGAGCTGATCCGGCTTGATACAGTATGCTGCTTAATAAAGCTATTAAAAATGTATGTTTATAAGTAATTGGCTTAAAAACATAAATATATATTTATAATTAGTATATACTTACAGCCATCAGCATCCAGTCGAAGTATGGTGCGACCGGCATAGGAAGAACTCTCAGAGTTCTGTGCCGAACGGCTATGAGACTCAAAGGTTGTAGATCTAACTCTCCATCTTCAATGCTCATATGATCTAATGCGGCAGGGCTACATCCCTGCTTGCTCTGTCCGTCGGTAGTAGATCTATCTTGTCCCATTATACTGAAAATACTAAAGATTCATGAAATATAATTACGAATAATGATTGAATATGTAAAAATTTAATACTTATAAAATAAATTGAAATTAAATAAACCTCTATGTTTAATTAGTGTCATTTGTTTCATCAAATGTTGGTTCAACATTCGATTCTGTATCGGATTGTGATTCAGTGTCATTATCATCGGGAGGAAACCGAACATTTGCATCATCAATTTCTTGGACATCACCATTTAGATCTCTAACTGATGTCTCAAGAGCCCTTGTGTCGTCCTCAATTGCATGCATTTCCATCTTATTCTCTTGAAATGCAGGGCACTCAGTTGATTGACTTGATGAACTCTGTCTAATATGATTACTAAACGTGGGATGATTTTAGAAACAGCCCACCAATTTCTTTTATCATTGCACAAACTTGGATATCCGCAGTAAAACACTTGCTGACTTGGGATGCAAGGATGAATGGTTCATATTTCTGCAATCTTCGGCGATAGTTGATTTGACTATATTGTAGTCGTTATAAACCCTTTTACCCAGGAACTATCGGATCAAACCAATCACAATGAAACAATACGGTTCATTTTATAGGCCAACTAGGATATTCAACTTTAACCACCTCTACTAACTTTTTGTAATAATCCTGCATATTTGCTCCAACACTTTCTCCTTTAAACACACGCCCGTGCCTCTTAAAGATGCTAGTCATTCAATTTGAAATTTGTATCATTAACAAAATAGCCAGTAGAGGTTGTTACGGTCTTCAATGGCCATTGCGCACATTTAATAAAAATATTATCGGTTGTGAATCATAGACCGTTTATCTATAAATTAATAAGCTATTTACAACCAATTCGAAAAATAAAAGTCATTATTGCAATTGATTGAGTGATACTACTCATATATTCATAAAACCAGTAAGCGAACTCCGTTTCTAATTTCTGCTCAATGGCAATTTGACTGATGTTGGGATTCATCGTTGTTTATCACAATACATCCTTAAGGAATGATAACAATTAAAACTTCTGTTAGCAATTAAATAGTGTGGTATATTATAATTTAAAGTAGAAGTTCTAATTAAGCATTGAAGTATATACTTACTCAATGTATGGATCGACTTCTCTACGGTTCATTAGGATGTAATATGCTGCATTATACTCCACATCGCTCAAATCTCTTGACTTCTACCTCCCAAATGAACGATCGATACCTTTAAAAACTGATATTCTACTGTCATTAGGTTCTCCTTCATCACATATGTCATCATTACGACCAAGATTTTGGCTCCTTGTATGGATGTGACTCTCAAAGTAATGAGAGGTAAAAGCTGAAACTTCTTCAACCAAGTGTGCATTGCATATAGAACCTTCAACCCTTGCCTTATTATGTACATTATTTTTTAACTTCTTAAGGTACCTATATGTAAAGGTAAGAAATAAAATAAACAACTTTCTGCAATGAAATAATATTTGAAATGTCAACATGTACTACTGATTATTAATATATTTACCTCTCGAAAGGATACATCCAGCGATACTGCATGGGACCAGCTATACTCGCTTCGTATGGCAAGTGAACCAGTAAATGCTCCATTGAGTTAAAAAATATGGAGAAATATTCACTCTAGCTTGCAAAAAATAATTGAAATTTCCTTCTCAAGCCTTGCCATGGATGCAGAAGTAATGACTGCGGCAAATAACTCCTTGAAGAACAAGCTGAGCTCCGTCAATGCCTTCCACGTGAAAGCAACTCATGAAAAGCTATAGGTGATAACCGTTGTATGAAAATATGGCAGTCATGACTCTTCATGCCAAACAATTTAGGCTTATGCATGTCTACACACCTATTGATATTTGAAGCATAACCATCTGGGAATTTTAACCCTCTAACCCAGTTACATAAAACTTCTCATAAATTTCTATCAAGAGTATAACAGGCTTTAGGATAGGTCCCGTCAGCATTCCTCCACAAATCAGCTCTTTTGCAATACTGATTAAGTTCTTCTCTCAACTTTGCAGTGTCTTTGATTTTTCTCGGGATGTTTAGCACCGTGTTAAATATGTTATCAAAGAATTTTTTCTCAATATGCATAACATCCAAGTTGTGCCGGATGAGATTTGTGCTCCAATACGACAAATCCCAAAAAATATTCCACTTCTTCCAGTTATATTCTTTACATATAGCCATTTATTCTATCTGCATCTGATTCCCAAGCATACCTTAACCCCAAATGCTCTATAATATCAAATATATCTATGCCAGACCTAACTGGTTCGGTGAATTTTGTGACTGCTTTGCTCTTCCGGAAGGCAATCAAGTTCCGCCTATAAGGATGATTTGGAGGCAAGAACTTTCTATAATTATCAAACCATGACTGCTTACGACTCTTA
The DNA here is from genome assembly GCA_900491605.1 of Calamus simplicifolius. Taxonomy (NCBI): domain Eukaryota; kingdom Viridiplantae; phylum Streptophyta; class Magnoliopsida; order Arecales; family Arecaceae; genus Calamus; species Calamus simplicifolius. The sequence goes on along the minus strand of UESW01004054.1, from coordinate 717,230 downwards.
TGCAATGTGAATGCATCAGAATCATCTATGCAATAAGGGCACGCCATACACCCAGCAGTGCTCCAATCAGACAATATTGCATATGCTGGAAAGTTACTGAAATATCGTAGGCTATGACTCCTGTTTCCCACAATGTTTTCAATTCGGCCACCAATGGTTGCAAGAAGACATCAATCTTTTCCTTTGGATTTTATGGTCCTGGAACCAAAATTATCAAAAACATTGCAGTTTCATTCATGCACTTCCATGGAGGAAGGTTATATACAGTCAGTATCATGGGCCAACATGAATACTGTTGTCCACTTGACCAAATGGTTGAAAGCCATCAGCACAAAGATCTAATCTCACATTCCTTATATCTTCAACAAAATTAGGATGATTTTCATTGAAATGCTTCCAAGCTTTTTAAATCTGATGGATGCTGCATTTCATCTTTTTTAGATTGATGTTTGGCATGCCATCTCATATCAGCAGCTGTAGCCTCAGATCTGTATAATCTCTGTAGGCATGGAGGAAGAGAGAAGTAATACATCCTCTTGTAAGGTACTTGTACTAGCTCCCCCTTCATCGTTGGTGTATCTCGATTGCCCACAAATCTTACAACATTTATGTCTGAGTCTTCACCCCAATATATCATACAATTGTTCAAGCAACAATCAATCTTATTAACTGGGAGCCCAAGGCCACGCAACAACTTCTTCGTTGAGTAAAAACTGTCTGCTACAACATTATCATTAGGCAAAACTTCCTTCATTAACCCAGCTACATCATGAACGCCTTTTCTGATAATCGATGTTCTACCTTAATATTCAATAACCAAGCCATAGACAATTGGGAATGACTCTCACAACCATAATACAATTCTTGATTTTAGCACGCAGCATATCATAAAATTACTGTGCATCTGGATTTGGTTCTTCCATAAATGTATTCTGATTGAATTCATTACCCGATGCATTCATCACCATTTCTTCATATCTGTTTAAATTCACAAATGGTTCATCAATGAGAATTGAAACTTGTTGGCTTGTAACAGCTGCACCCATTTCCTCTTTTTTACCATGATTATCAAACATCGTACCCAAGAACAAACCCCTTTTTACACAAATGCACTTTCATAGTTTCAATATCTCTATAGGCTTTATTCTGACACCTAATCCTAGGCCCATCCATCCATTCAGGTTGGCTACATGCAAATGCAATAAATTCTTTCAATCCATTCAGAAAATCTAAATTAAGCAAGCTATCTTTTATCCCTACATACATCCACGAGCAAGCCCCGCTCATTTTTGATCAACTTATACAATTTTTAATAAACTATTAAAGAAAACCACAATATAAAACTATATTAGTATTAATAAATATATAACTAAATTATTTCTTTTACATATCCAAGGTAAATAATAACTATTTAAATCATTTATAATGATAATAATTGTTTTTAATGATTGCAACTAATTGATTAGGCCAGGCCCACCCTGCCCTGCAAGGCCAGGCCACGTAGAGTTTGTGAGACTTCACAAGTATGCAAGTGTCCTAAATTAATTCACCTTCACTTCATATCTAAAAGGTAAGGCCCTATCTCATTCAAGATTATTTTCTGTGATATGTTATTCTGCTATTAATTATCATCATTTACGTTGAAATTTCAGCAGCACTTCCCCATATGTTCTCCTAAATGTGTGGCATATATACCACACTAGGAGAACATATAGAAAATAAAACTGCAATCTCAACCAACGATAACTAATAACAGACTAACATATCACAAAAAATAATCTCAAACTGTCCACTAGGACAACTTTAGAATTGTAAGACTTAACGTATGAGGAAATACAAACCGCAATCTCAACTAATGATAACTAATAGCAGACTAACATATCGTAAAAAATAATCTTAAACTGTCCACTAGGATAATTTGAGAATTTGCAAGACTAAGTCTTGCAAATTCTCAAACTGGTCTAAAGGTTATAGTGCTGCGAGAAATAATATGCAATTCCAAAAATAATCGAACTTATCCTTGTGAAAAAGATTTCTTGACAATTATACATATTTTGGTTGTGGTCTATAGTCACTAACTTTGTAAGATTGTTATGTCCAAGATAATAACCTTAATCCAATATTTATGCATAGTATTATTTAATAATACTATGGTTTTAAAATTGGACAGGTTGGGCTAGATATTTTCATAACACATCAACCGTGACACATGATACGCCACGTAACCCTTAAGTGTAATTCTAAAAATTATTTAATACCTCAATATATTCACATCATACATCTATTAAAGCCATACCAATCTCATAACCAAAATAACATATCTCGATATATCATGTTCTTGTAACTTAAATCAAAGTCAAAGTCAAAACCATTTCATAAAAAATAAGATGTAACTATATATGTAAGAAGTTCACCAATAAACTATCATGCATAGTTTAACATGCTGAAAATTTTAATAATAAATATATAAAATATGGAGGGGGGTTGTTTTTTTTTTTTATGCCTATGGCCTGGCCACAGCCGGATGGTTTTTTTTAATGCCCGTGGCCTGGCCATGGGCTATGGCTAGGCCGCGGCCGGCTAGAGGGAGGGGGAGGGGGGGACGGGGTTGGGTCCTTTTTTTTTTAATGCTCGTAGCCGTGGCCGCCCCCGCGGCCGGCCAGAGAGAGTGGGAGGGGGGCGGGCGGGTTTTTTTTTTTTTAATGACCATGGCCTAGCCACGGGCTATGGCCAGGCCGCGGCCGGTTAGAGAGAGGGGAGGGGGAGGGGGAGGGAGGGGTGGTTTTTTTTTATTTAATGCCCATGGCCTAGCCACGGGCTGTGGCCAAGCCGTGACCGACCGCCAAGCCATGACCATGGCCGTGTCTGCCCCCGCGGTCGGCCAGAGAGAGGGGGAGGGGGAGGCGAACGGTGGGCGGGGGGGGGGGGGGGGGTTTATGCCCGTGGCCTGGCCACGGGCTATGGTCAGGCCGCGGTTGGCCGCCAGGCCACAGCCGCGCCGGCCAGAGAGAGGTGGAGGGGGAGGGGGGGGAAGGGGGGGTTTACCTGATGGAAGAGGCCGCCGAGGAGATTGGGTGCCGGAGGGCCGCTGGAGGTGGGGAAGAGGGAGGGAGGGAGAGAGAGAGGGAGGGAGAGAGGGCAGGGGCACCGCCGGATGTGGGGAAGAGGGAGGGATTAGGTCCTTCGGGGGGATTTTATAAAAGAGGATTAGTATGCCATTTGGCATCACTAATTCGTCGCTAATCAGCGATCGCTAATCAGCGATGTATGCATCGCTAATTGCATCGCTAATTAGCGATGCATGCATTGCGTCACTAATTGAGTTGCTAAACAGCGATGCAAAATCTATGCGTCCCTAATTAGCAATGCATTTACGCATCGCTAATTAGCGATGCACAGTTGCATCACTAATTTAGTGGGATAAAGTCGAGTATGGCAGAAATAGTAACACATACCATATGCATTGCTAAATAGCGAAGCAATTATGCGTTGCTAAATATTAATATTATATAATGTTAATTTTATATATTAATTATTATAGTATAATAATTAATATTATATAGTGATAATTTTATATATTGATATATTATAATCTATGCCATTCATTTCGCTGGAGCCTCCGGGGTGATGTGGGTGGCCACGATGTTACATGTTCGCTTCCTTCGGAAACCTCCCATGGGTGGCGCTCCTGCCCCTTGCTCCCCTCCTCCGTCCTCGGCGGTGCTTCAATCTCTTATCGCGGGTTACCTCCCTGATAGCCGACCGAGGGGTCAGGCATGGCTTTGTGCCGCTCCCGTCTTCCCCCGAATCAGAGACGGATAGAGGCCTACCATGGTGGTGATGGGTGACAGAGAATTAGGGTTCGATTCCAAAGAAGAAGCCTGAGAAACGGCTACCACATCTAAGGAAGGCAGCAGGCGCGCAAATTACCCATCCTGACATGAGGAGGTAGTGACAATAAATAATAATACCGGTCGGCTCTTCGAGTCTAGTAATTGGAATGAGTGCAATCTATATCCCTTAACGAGGATCCATTGCAGGGCAAGTATGGTAAAAGAAGCTGCGGTAATTTCAATTCCAATAGCGTATATTTAAGTTGTTGCAATTAAAAAGCTCGTAGTTGCACATGAGCTGGGTCGGCCGGTCCATCCCACGGAACGGTGTGCACCGATGGTCCCACGGTGTGCCTGGTTGGTCGACTATAAGGTCCTACCCGGGATCGATGCTGCCTTTAGTCTGATCCATGCCTTTGTGCCGAGAATGCAGCCTAAAAACCCTAAACCCTAAACCCTAAACCCTAAACCCTAAAAAACCCCTAGAACCCTAAAACCCTAAAACTCCTAAACCCTTAGAACCCTAAAACCCTAAACCCTTAAACCCTAAACCCTAAACCTTAAACCTAAACCCTAAAACCCTAAAACCCTAAACCCTAGCTAAAACCCTAAACCCCTAAACCCATGAACCCTGAAACCCTTAATTCCTAAACCCTGAATCCCTAAACCCTTAAACCCTGAACCCCTGAACCCTTAAACCCTGAACACCCTAAAACCCTAAAACCCTATTTAGCGATGCATTAAAATGCATCACTATTTAGTGATGCATTATAGTATGTCGCTAAATAGTGATGCAATTCTGCGTTGCTATTTAGCGATGCACAGTTATGCATCACTTATGCATCGCTAAATAGTGACGCATAAATTTGAGTCGCTATTTAGCGAAGCATTTTAATGCATCACTTTTTAGTGATGCATAATTATGCGTTGCTAAATAGTGACTTATCTAATGTATCACTATTTAGCGACGCATTTTGATGCATCGCTATTTAGTGATGCAATTATGTGTCGCTAAATAGTGACGCATATTAATGCGTCACTAAATAGCGATGCATTATATGCATCACAAAATAGCGACTCAAATTTATGCGTCATTATTTAGCGATGCACTATTGCATCGCTAAATAGCGATGCAAAGTTATGCGTCACTATTTAGCAATGCATTTTAATGCGTCACTATTTAGTGACGCAATTCTGCATCGCTAAATAGTGATGCACATTAATGTGTTACTAAATAGCGACGCATTAAAATGCATCACTAAATAGCGATGCAAAGTTATGCATCACTATTTAGCGATGCATTTTAATCATTGCTATTTAGTGGCGCATTAATGCATCGCTAAATAGCGACTCATCAAAATGAGTCGCTATTTAGCGACACATTTTATGAGTCACTATTTAGCGACACATTTTTATGAGTCACTATTTAGCGATAAATTTTTTTAGGAATTGCTAAATGCGTCGCTATTTATCAACTAATTTAATGTGTTGCTAAATGGCATTGCAATTTCATGGGTCGCAATTACGTTGCAATTTTATCGTTGCATCACTATTTCATAAGTTTCTTGTAGTGCCCGAGGGGTGTTTTACACTTAATGCCCTAAAGCCAACTGGCTTGGGAGTTATAGGCTTAAAGCTCGCTACAAAGGTCAACTAGAAAGCAAGGGGTTAGAACATTGCACTGACTTTTTAAAAAAAGAGAGAGAGTGAAAGAGAAAAAAGGGGACTAAATTGAAGAAGACACTCCATCCAATCCAAATTAAGTTAGAGGAATTAAAGAGTGAGGTGACAGTTGGTGAAAGAAGAACTCTATAAATTTCTATGGAATTCACTCCAACACTAAATGGATGACTTGATAATCTTATGAAGTACCTCTTTATGGTCTAGCCGAGTATCTACTAATCTTAGAATAGTAAGATAACTATCATGTTGCCTAGAGGTAGCAACCCAAAAGGGGGTATGAATTGGGTTTCTTAAAATTAATTGCATAGATATGTGCTTTCAAATAATTGAAACTTAATCGGTAGTGATATGGTGAAGTGAATACAAGGATATCACAGAAAATAAGAAAGCAATCACAAACACAAAGATTTTTATAGTGGTTTGGTGCCAACCCTGCACCTACGTTCACTCCCCAAGAACCCCTTAGAAATTTTACTCCAATCGTATCACCAACAATTACAACCCTTGCCTTCCCCGACTAGCATCTTGTTTCATGGCACAAGGGGCCAAACAACCAAGGGTTAACCCAATCCTTTACAATATCCAAAATAAGTTAGAAAAATATTAAGGACACAAAGCTCCTAATATGAGCAGATATTCAGAAAATAAATACTTTACAATTTTGTAGCCAACTCCTCAAATGGGCTTTATCTTTTGAATGCACTGGAGCAATGAATGAACTCTCCTTTGAGGTAGCTGAAACCTTGAATGCCTTCCGAAGCTTTGATGATCCACGGATCAGCAATCAATAATCTTTAAAAGCACTAACTTATTCAAAGCAGAGCTTCGTTCCTTTGTTACTGAACAACTATTGATGTATGCAATGAAAGCTTTCTACTGTTCACCACTTTTTCTTTCACACCATTCCCATTGGCCTAATAGTTTATTTATAGGTGTTTGATTTGCAAAACTATCCGTTAGACTAAAAATGGAATTAAGGAAAGAAGAAACGGAAAGTAAAGATAACCGTTGTAGAAATTTTTCAGAGCATTGAATGTTTTGTCAGCAGCCGGAATGGGGAGAGAACTTCTGAGATTTTCTCAAAGAAACAGACTCCAGCTGGCTAGAAAATAGAATCAAGTTAGCTAGGATAGAGAGAAGCATGCCTAGGTGAACCAGAAATAACTCCCCAGTTGACTGGAACTCAATTCCAGATAACTAGATCAAGAGGGAGTTCATCCAGGGAGAAAAGGCAACAATTCTTAGTTAACTGGATGTCAATTCCAGTTAACTAGATCAACACAGCTTTCGACCAGGGAGTAGGTGCAGAAATCCTTAGTTAGCTGGATACAAATTCTAGTTAACTAAATCAACAAAGCTTTAGGCCAGGAGAGAGTTGCAGCAATTCTTAGTTAGCTGGTTGAAAAATCTAGTTAACTAAAATGAGGAGACATTCGGCCAGGGAGAAATCAGCACAACTAGTTGACTGGATTTAAAATCCAGTTAACTAAAATGAGGAATCATTCAGCCAGGAAGAAATTTCATAGAGTTTAGCTAGCTGGATGTAAAATCCAGTTAGCTATCTTCAAGTGGAGTTCGGCCAGGAGAAATTTTCATACCAATCTAGTTGACTGGAGTTGGACTCCAGTTAACTAAATTTAAAGAGTACACAGCCAAGAGAATTTTCATACAAATCTAGTTGACTAGAGTTGGACTCCAGTTAACTAAATTTAAAGAGTGCACGACCAGGAGAATTTTCATACCAATCTAGTTGACTGGAGTTGGACTTCAGTTAACTAAATTAAAAGAGCACACGGCCAGGAGAAATATCATACCAATCTAGTTGGCTGGAGTTGGACTCCAGTCAACTAAATTTAAAGAGCAAATGGCTAGGAGAAATATCATGGAGCTTAGCTAGCTGGAAGCAAGATCCAGTTAGCTATTTTGAAGTGATGTTCAGCCAGGACAAAGTGCAGGATTCTTTAGTTAGCTGGATGAGAAATCCAGTTAACCAAAATGAGGATAAGTTCAGCCAGGGAGAAAATAAGTGAAGCTTAGCTAGCTGAGAAATGAGCCAATTAACTTCAGAGAAAATAGCTAGATGAGAAATAAGCTAGTTAACACTTTCTCAACATGGTTCGGCCAGGCAGCTTACCAGGAAAAAAATAGCTAGCTGAAAGACAAGTCTAGTTAACTATTTCTCAACATGGTTCATCCAGGCAGCTTACCAGGCAAACCAATTAGCTAAAGAAGCCAACCCAGCTAACTTGAATGAGGAACCATTCGGCCATAGCATTTTAGAAGCAGTTATAGTTCTCTAAACGATAGCATCAGTTGGTCAAGGAACTTGTAAGCATTTGAGATAATTTTTGTAACTCATTGAAATATCTTTTTGACATGCTGTATTTACCTGCAATGATCTTTGTCTCTATAATAAACACATTAGTACCCTACTTAATTGTTTGTAATCATCAAAATCAACACGGGGTCAACATATCACTTCTTGGACCAATTTGGTACATATTGCTAGATTTCTTATTTTACTCAAGGATGAGTAAGATTTAAGTTGGAGGGACTGATAAGTACATTAATACTAGCCATAAAAGTATTAATTTATAAATTAAATAATTATTATTCTTTTAAATTTAATATTTTTTATAATATTTTTAAAAAAGACCCTTCCAACTCAAAGAACTCAATTTTAGGAGTCCAACGGTACAAACGGCACTCAAATCGGACTTGAAACAAGCTTGAAATGGATTTTTCAAGATTTAACCCAGGAATTGCACAAAATTTAAAGCAGTGGCAAACTAGAGGAAATCATGCGATATTTTTAAGGCTGCGGTTTGAATTTTAAAAGGAACAAAGCTGATCTGTAGAGATAAGGCAAGCAGTTAATGCGGATCACACACAGAGTCGATGTGTCTTCATTCTTTATAAAAGAGCACCATCGGAGCCAGAGGAATCATCGAATGATCCTTCCATCCCTCCTTCATCTCTTTGTTCTGCCCCACTCTCATTTCTGTTTCCTCCACTCTGTAACCCAAATCTTTCTATCCATTCTTCTTTTCATCCATTCTCCATCTGCCAACCATTCATACCCTCCACAATCAACCATCTTTCTATTTAGAAAGCGGATCTATGAAAGCAGGAAGCGGATAGCATATCCATCATCTCAGGAAGTAGAAGTAGATTTTTTAAATTTTTTAAATGTTTTATGTACTCTTTTGGATGCTATGAAATAAAGTATTTATTTATGTTTAATTTTTATTGAACATTCTTCAAGCAAAATAATTTTTGACTAATCTATTCTTTAAAAGGGATGGGCTATGATATGCGGAAACAGACCATACTCTAATTAAGATAGATCATATCTTATTATTTTCACAATCAATTATTTATTTATTTAAAATTTTAATTGCATAAATTTATTTTAAAATAACAACTCAAAGTCTCTGTGGATTCGACCGCTTACTCTCACTACTCTACCTAAGATTAATGAAATTAAGGTATTTTAATTGTTACGCTATGACACGCATCACTCCTCTTCGAGACCTAATGGTAATGATGATGCCACGTTAAATGTAAATACCATGTCTTGTCTTTTGGACCTTTCTAATAAGCTTGAGCTCCATGCTCTTCCTTTTGCCTCATAGGGGCAAGACAAGCATCATAAGCATAAATTTGGTATGAGATTGGCAGCTAGTTGGCGATGGTTCCCCTATAAGAATGGAACCCTAAACCCTTCAATTGCTTTTCAACAATATTCACTCTTAGTGGTTTCATGGGACTTTTAGTTTTATGGTTTCTTTTTGCTTCTCCAACCTTCTATTTTTGTGTGTGTGTTTCTTCTTCCCCAATCTTTCTTTAGTGTTGATTCTTCCTTCTTTCTCCCTTGCATGCGTGACAGAATGAATTCTTAGCGCTTGTTGCTCCACTAGGAATTGAGTAGTTCTTTTTCTCCTTTTCTTGTATTTTTAATGCATAATTTTCTTGCAACAAGGATAGCTTCATCGGTCCTTTTGGTCAGAGGTTTCCCATGGTGGAAAAAAGAGTTGATTCTAGAGGAATCTTGGTCTTTCAATTTATTGTAGGCTAGATCAATGCATAATTTTTTTGCCTTACTTTCCTACTTTATTTGGTAGTTTGCTTTCTCTTCCTTTCAAGCAAAGTTCTTTTAAGTGAACTAACTCGCTAGTGGAGTGGGTCCCCTTCTTTTATTTCATGAGGAGTGTTTTTTTTAGTATTTTATATTGGTAATATGCTTTCTTTTTCTCTCAAGTAGAATTCTTTTAGATAGGTCAACTCTTTGACAAAATGGATCCCCTTCTCTTAGGTGGTGAGGAAAGTTCTTCCAAATGATTTTTAGCATATCTGCTCTCTTTTTTACAAATTGTAATCCTCTAGACGAGTTGGCTCTTTTACGATATGGACCCCCTTCTCTTCTGAGTGAGGAGAGTTCTTCTAACTAGTTTTCAGTATATCCATTTTCTTTTTCTCTCAAATAGAATTTTTTTAGATAGGTTAGTTCTCTAGCACAAGCTGCCTTCTCTTCCTTAGCGAGGAGAGTTCTTTCGAATGGGCTTCATTGTACCATTTTTTTTTCTTCTAAGTACAATTCTTTCATGTGCACCAGTTCTCTAGTGGAGTGTACATACTTCTATTGCTTGATAAAAAGAATTCTTTCAAGTGATCTTCGATATATCCACTCTCTTTCCTTTAAGTAGAATTCATCTAAGATAGAGAGGGCCTACTTGGATGAACTCAACTCTAAAAAAGAAGAGCGCAGTTATATTGAAGACCTCATTATCTTGCTTAGCAAGGAGAATACATTGAGTAGTCTTCAGCATGTCCACTCTCTTTTTTTTTCCACATACAGTTCTTCTAAGAGGGGTAGCTCTCTAACGAAACAAACCTCATCTTACTTGACAAGAAAAGTTCTTTCAAGCGACCTTCAATGAATTTGTTTTCTCTTTCTTCTAAGTAGACTTTTTCTAGGTTGTCTAACTATTTTAGCAGAGCATACCTCTTTCTCTTGTCTAACAAGGATAATTCTTTGAAGTAATCTTTAGTGTATCTACTCTTTTTTTTCTCTTAAGTAAGTTTTTCTAAGTGGACTGACTCTTTAGTGAAGTAGACCCCCTTCTTTCGCTTAATGAGGAGAGGTCTTTCGATTGGTTTTTAGCATATCTATTTCTTTATTTTCCAAATAGAGTTCTTCTAGGCAAATTAACTCTGTAGCAGATCAGACTCTTTTCTTTTGCTTCGCAATGAGAGTTTTTTAGCAGACTTTTAATAACTCGCTCTCTCTTTCTTTCAAGTAGAATTCTTTTAAGCAAGTCAGCTTTCTAGTAGAGTGGATATCCTTTTCTTACTTGGTAAGGAGAGTTTTTGTGAGTAGTCTTTAGCATATCTAGTCTTCCTTTCTCTCAAATAGAATTTTTTAAGCAAGTCAACTGTTTAGCAAAGCAGGCTTCCTTTTCTTGCTTCATGAGGAGAGTTCTTTTAAGTGATCTTTTATGGATCATTCTTTCGTTCTCTTAAGTAGAGTTCTTTTAGATAGTTCAATAATTTGGTAGAAAAAATCTCTTTCTTATTTGTCAAGAAAAGTTCTTCTAATGGTCTTCAATATATTTATTTTTCTTTCTTCTTAGTGAAGTTCTTTCTGGTAGGCCAACTCATGAATGAAGCAGACCCTTTTTTTTGTTTACTAAGAAGAGTTCTTTTGAGCAATCTTCTAACCAATAGACTTAACTCCATGGGTCATCATGAGTGTGCTCAACTCAACAATTCATTTGAAAATGTAAACACTTAGCTCAACACTTCATTTGAAAATGCAAAGATGAGGTGAACCAAACTTTATGAGAGGTCATCTCATGAGCTCTACCTCTTGGAAAATCATCGATCAACTACGACACTTTGGTCCCATCATTGGTGTTCTGGTAAGCCATAAAGCTTTGTTTCCATCGCATGGAGTTGCTAGCTTGGACAGCAAAGGAGGGTCCAATGATAATGCTTAGTTGTTTTGTAGCAATAATGATCTTTTAAATTTCAAGTGCTAAAATTTCATAGGCCTCGTGATGTTGCTATCATCAATAGTTGTTCTTTTCTTTTTTCAGAAAAAAGAGGGGAGGGGGGGGGGGAGTAGCAGAGGCATCAAGGCCTTGGATTAGCTCACCCTTAATTTCTATTTAAGGCGATGAATTGAAAGTGAGCATCACTATCTCATCTCCGTTGCTTCTTTTGTTATAGCCATGAGGAGGCCTCATTTTGGCCTACATCATTTTCTTATCATTATGTTGCAACAATAAGAAAAAATTCTAGTGCTTCATCAAGAGAGTGAGAGACTTTAGAGAGAGCTAGCAACTACCATTGCCTAGGCTATTAAGGGATACCAGTGCTTTGAAGCCTTTAATGATGAGCTAATTTATCACTTCTATGTGCCATCACTCTCAGGTTCTAATGGGTTATGATAAAGGAATTAATTTTTTCTCACCGTTTGCTTTCTTTCTCTTTTTCTTTTTTTCCCTTTTTTTCTTTTTTGGAGATGATAAAAACTCATCTATAGCAATTCATAATTGGATGAATTCTACCCATGCTACCTAGATCCAACCAGCTTCTCAGCCAAGGTTCTCTAAGGTGGGGATCTTTCTCACCTTGTCTATCTTTTTTAAAGTGGTGATGCAACACTATCGTACCATAATTTGATCACCTTTAAGCTCTTTGATTTCATTCACATTTCAAAAATTCATGGCAATGAGGTAAATTGATGCTATAGCTTTTAAGGCATTAAGGCCAGAACACCTCAAAATAACATTATAAGCAGGGAGACTTCACTATAAGATATCAGTTAAACTATCATTGTCACCCAGCATCCTCTTCACCTGATAGTTAGCAATGATCATAGAGATTACCAGTGCATCATTATATGGGATCTATATCCACTCTAAGTCGGCATTGGAGAAGGATATAATCTTTTCTATTTTCTGTCTCTTCAATGCCTAGACTCTATGTGTTGTCAGGTGCATTCCTTCCTAGACAAGAAACTTTATCCATCAGTCATAAATCCATTAGAAATCATGCCAGCTCTCTTGATGGTGGATTGTTAACTACTGGGAACTAGCATCAAGTTCCTTGACTTATGGGGTAGACTATTGGGACCTCGGGTAAATCTCGCGAGGTAATACAAGACCATTTGACAAAGCTCAAATAGCATGGCTTTCACTTTACTTCCTATAAGTAGCGCCAATCTAATTGTGCCAAAATTTGGTCTTAGACTCTGAGTGCCAGCAAAGTTGATGAATTTATTGGTGAGCTTAGAATTGAAGCAAAATCCAAGCTGCCTAACTATGTGTGAGGGAGCTCCATGATTGGGTTGGTACTCTTGTGATGATAAAAGAAGGGCATGAGGAGTGCTGAAGGCTACCTAGCAGAGGTTCTCTAACACTCAAGTTAGTAAGAAAAGATAGTTAACGAGGCCAGGAGTGGGCCTTGTAGTCATTCTGTATTGAAAAGATGGAGCATGATGTAGGGTTCCAGGCTTGTAGCCAAGATGGGTGCTAAGAAAATGAGAAACTAAAAAGAAGTGGGAATTCAAGGGGCGAAAGCTAAACCTTTGCATCTTTGGGAGAGGTTCCTTCTATACGCAAGCTTTGGTCCCGATGTTTGATGTTGCTTACATCATGGTGGCATGCCTTGTTGTAGTGGTGAGATGAGTCAGCGATGGGAATACCCTAACTGCTATAGGCCATGCTTCCAGCATAATCAGAATATGGGTATGATCGATATCTAGTCTTATCCACAATTCTATCAAGCAAAATTACCAAGGGGCTATGCTGGTCAGCAGATATTGTTTGATCGTTGCAAATGGCAATGAGATAACCTAAAGACTATGCGCCCATGTCAACATGGAATGAGCTCAATTTAATTCTATTAGTAATATATTGGAATATATAATATGATATGATATTATGATATATATTATAGTATTATAGTGTATTATAATATTAAAAATATAATGTAATAATATATTATTGTGGTACTAGATATATGATAATATTATTATTAAATATATGTTATTATGGATTATTTATATTATAATTAATAGTATATTATATTATAATGATTATAATAAATTTTAAATTATAATTATTAAATCTAATTATGTGTTAAAACTAATTTTCATTTGTTTCAAACATATAATTTATTTAATTCTTTACTTTTATATGCAGCCTATGTAATCCATTCCATTTGCAAATGGAACCTTTGATAAAAGTAGGTTGTTACTTCACGACTGTTTTTCTCAAAATGAATTTTCTCAAAATTAAAAATCATGACTTTTCTTTCAAGAAAAGGTATAGTCTTGCACCATCATTTCTCTATAAAATGCAGTGTTTTAAAAACTGGACCGGACTGGCTAGTCGAACCGGTCCAACTGGGAACTGATCATCAGTCTAGTTCGATTTTATTATTAAAGTTGACTTTTATATGACCTAGTGAAAACCAAAAAAATCCATTGAACCGGCCGGATTTCGAACCGGTCCAACCCGGTTTTTAATTTTTTTTAATTTTTCATTTGACTTGATATTTATATTTTATTATTTTTATATTATCAAATTAAAAATTATTATAATATTATCCAGAACGATCAAACCGGTTGATCCATGACCCAAATGTTAAGCCGGTTCGTTGTCCGGTCCGGTTTTCAAAACATTGATTAAATGGGCTTCATGAGTTATGAGAAATGAGAATACCCCATGCCTTTGAGTCTATGAGAGTGATATTTATCCTTTTTTGCGTTATTCTGGGTTTAAGAAAAGCTGTTTGCCTCTGTGTGTTGGAAACGGCGGAACCTTCTTGAAATTCCTGGCCTCGTTTAATTTGGCTAAGAGCATGACTGGGGCATGAAGAAAATAGAAAAGAAAGAAGAGCAATGGAGTGGCCTCTCCTCTTTATTACCATCTTCTTGTTATCATCATCATCTCATCTGCTCTTTTGCGCTTCAAACGATTTGCTATCTGCCGGTGAATCCATGTCCCTGAACGAGACCTTAGTCTCCGACGGCGGAGCCTTTGCTCTGGGTTTCTTCCGTCTTGGTGATTCAAAGTCTCGTTTCTACCTTGGTATATGGTACAACAATATTTCTCGTGGAACGGTTGTATGGGTCGCCAACAGAGATAAACCGATAAATGATTCTTCAGCAACTCTCAAAATCTCAAACGACGGCAATATTCTTGTCATCGATTCAGAAGGTGCTATCTTTTGGTCATCCAATGTCTCCAGAACCAGTTTATCAAAAAACAGTACTGCTGCTGTCCTTCAAAACACTGGCAATCTTGTTCTTAGGGAAGGCGGTGATACCATTTTATGGCAGAGTTTCGATCATCCTGGTGACACCAGCCTTCCTGGCATGAAGGTCGAATTCAATTATAAGACCCACGAAGGTACCAGGTACACATCTTGGACCAGTCCGCAGGACCCGTCCATGGGAACTTCTCTTATGGATATGCTTATTCTTATTTGACAGTGGGAACTGCTAATTTTTCCCGGTGTTTGGTTTGGATGGAGGATTTAATAGATACTGAGATGGTTACCATGGGAGGGGAGAACCTCTACTTGCGTCTGGCAGGCTCAGAATTTGGTATGTTCAGCTCCTGCTCTCTTTCCATTTCTTATTCCTTTTCCTCCATTAATTTTTTTGCAAGCGGTACCATATTTTAGCAGTCAAGCATGTAATATAAGTCACTGTAAGAATCCGGCGCATTTGATCAATTCTTGACTACAATAAGACGATGAAAGTTAGTGCATATCCTTCTAACACTGTTTCAACGGACAGCAAACCATCGCCTCTGCATCTGGTTCACTACATAACTACTGCATCTATAACTATGGAGTTAAGGTTCTGAGTTAGCTCAATTTTGTGCGATATATCATAGACTTTCCCATAATTTTTTTAGAATATCTGACTTAATTTTTCACTGAACATATTGAAAAACTAAAGGAAGAAGAAGGAACCACAAGTCAATGAACTCTCGAGAATTAATGTATTGTGGGATGCCATGTCACCAGTAAAAAATAGAGAGCTGGTAGATTTTCACGTTAACTGAAAAGAGAGGTGGTAGAGTCTCCGGCATAAATAATCAGCGAGAAAACCTTTCTCTAATCTTTGTTCTGTTCGACGGGAAAAATTTTGTACTGCAAGGTGTCTTGAGAATAAAACTGAATGGGCTTGGTACACGATTGCATATAAATATGGACTCAATGCACGGTTGACATTCACTACTGAGTTCGGTGATTGCTGCAATATCTGCCGATATTGATTAGGTTTAATTCAATAAATATCTGTGAGATCCGTTCCTGAGGAGCACATCTGCCAACATGCACACAAATGAAGGAAAAATATGAAAACAGTACCCCCAAAAGAAAAGAGTTTGATGAGCCCCTGGGACTTTGATCCATCCATTTGGCACCTCTCTCCTGATGACATATCACTTTTTCATTCCTCATAATTTCAAAATAAAAATTATGTTTTGGTTGCTGACCTGCATTTTGTTTGAACACCAATTATTATGTTCTTAACTTTTCCACTTGATATGCCATCAGATTTGACCTCCACTGATTATAGTTGTCTCAAAGATTCTGAATAGTCTATACCATATTGTTATACCGAGATGGAGCTGTCATTTATTATTTGCATGGCACTTTCCTGCCGATATGGCCTGGTACACTCTGCTCCTCGATCCTTAATATAAATCCTTAACGTAAACAAGGCAAACTTGTACCCAAGTAAAATAAATTTATTTGGTAGAGGTTAAATTAAATTATTATCTAGCCCTTCATGCTGTTTGCAATGACTTGTGCTGCTTTTAAATTTTTCAGAATGTTGATGAAAATATGTAACTGACATCCAGTAGCTGCTTAACTTCTGCTTGAATAGAGGGAGGAGTTTGTACTACTTTCTTCTTTTTCTTCTTTTTAATAAACTAGGTGGGTTAAAATCCTCCTTTTCCCTAAAAAAATAGAAGAAAAGACTTATTGAAAGTTTAGATTAAACTTTCTGAAACTTTGCTTAAGCACTCCTTGCTATGATTTTGCTACATTCTTATTATTTACTATCCATCAGTAATGAATTAACTTTAGAATTTCGTTCAGTTTACCAAGCTTTTTATCTATGCAACTCAACTGCAGTTGTGCTTTTGATCATATCATTATATAAAGAGATCTAGACCATTATATTCAAGTAATGATTTTCTCTTCATTTAATTATACATTTCAGATTTTTAAAAAGAAATATGAAAGAATGGTCTGAGGTAGGACAAAATGGTCTTATTTAACATTTATAAATTTGTTGCCACTTACAGGAAGCAAGAGAAATATAAGGATAATGGTTCTCATGGCAACTATTTCTAGATCTTTTTTTTTAATCATTTTTACCTACTTGGCAGCTGACAAGATTTTCAAATGCATTTCGTTATGCTTCTAAAGTTTTTTTCCTTTTTTCTCCTTCTTTCTCTCCAGCACCTGTTTCTGGAGCAATTCATTTGATAATATTCATTACAGCACCTATTTCTGGAGCAATTCTTTTGATCATTTTAACTTGCTTGGCGTTCAGAGGTAAAATAAAAGGTAATAATACTATGAAACAAATGTTGCTTATTTGTCTTAGTTGAATATATCGTGATATTTAAGCAGCCTATGTGTCCTACCCAGGTATATGGAAGGCTGGAAAGAATCAAGGGAGGCTGCCTGATGATCTGAGTTTAAGTACAGAATTTCCAAAGGACGTACATGTTTCTAGTAGATTTGGAGAAGAGAAGCATGGTCATGGCTCTCAACTTCGGTTAATAAATTTTGAATGCATATCAATTGCCACCAATAATTTCTCTGATTCACATAAACTTGGACAAGGAGGATTTGGCAAAGTTTACAAGGTAAATGACAGAATTATACTAGAATACCAGCTTTTGGACATAAATGTACTTTTGTTGAATGAATTATGTATTTGTTGTTTGATATAGCTTATCACCACCTCCCTGCATCAAGTTCAGGGTGGCCCTTCAACTTTAATCATGAATTTTGAAGTTGCCTCTTCTATCACCAAATAGTCTATATATTTATGATAGAATAATGCTTCCAAGAAAGGAAAAGGAAGACATTCCTCAATTTATAAGACAGCAGAACTCATTTCTCGTTCCCATTTAAGTTAATGAAGCACCTGTGACATGTTAAAATGATACTTATTTGTCAGGGTCAACTGCCTAATGGGCAAGAGATTGCTGTCAAACGACTTAGCAGAAATTCTGGTCAAGGCTTGGAGGAATTCAAAAATGAAGTTTTATTGATTGCCAAATTACAACACAGGAATTTGGTTAGACTTCTTGGTTATTGCATTGAAGGAGAAGAAAAGTTATTGATCTATGAGTACATGCCAAATAATAGCTTGGATGCCTTTCTCTTTGGTTTGCTCCTTTTATGTTCATTACAATTTTATATCTTGTTAGCAATCTACATGGCACATTTCTTTATATTTTACTAGAATATCTTACATTACATAGATTAAAGCTTGGATGTTCATTAACAAAATTTATAATATATTTTTCTTAATAGATCCTACAAAGAAACAACTATTAGATTGGGAGAAATGTTTTAGCATAATCAAAGGAACTGCTCGAGGGCTTCTATATCTTCACCAAGATTCAAGATTAAGAATAATTCATCGAGATCTTAAAGCTAGCAACATTTTGCTAGATCATGATTTAAACCCTAAGATTTCTGACTTTGGCATGGCAAAGATCTTTGAAGGTGATCAGAATCAAGCAAATACTAATCGAGTCGTTGGAACTTAGTAAGTATTCTGGACACTGCTTTGCTTATTTAATACTTTATATAGATATACTAAACAGATTTGTCGTATGCATCATATAGATATAGATACCCCCCCTCCCCTGGCCCAATTGTTTTTCTTTTTTTTTTCCTCTCCATTAAGACTCATCAAATTTCATTAATAGACATATATTTACTTATAGTATTAGTTTTTCATTAAATCTGAACATTTATGTGATTCAGTGGTTATATGTCTCCTGAATATGCAATGAGAGGGATCCTTTCTGTGAAATCTGATGTCTATAGCTTTGGGGTAGTGATCTTGGAGATTGTGAGCAAATCACGAAACAATAGTTTTGATCTCACCATGGACTCTCCAAGTTTGCTAGCTTATGTAAGTAAAAATAGTTCTCTCTCTCCATGCCGATTCTATGTTTCATTGTGTTGCGAACACAGTGGTGACTTTATGTTTAATTATGCTTAATGATCAAATTCCAAATTGACCTTGTTTTTAAATAATTCAGGCATGGAAACTATGGAATGAAGGCAATGCAAAGGATCTTGTAGACCCATCTATAATGGAGTCATGTTCACTCGATGAAGTATTAAGATGCATACATGTAGGGCTCCTATGTGTGCAGGACCATCCAAATGATCGACCAACCATGTCATCTGTTGTTTTCATGTTGGAAAATGAGACCACAATACATGTTACACCTAGACAACATACTTTTACTTGGAGAGAAGCCCAGAAGTATATAAAGCCCAAATGCAAAATCTTCATATATTTTCTGTAAACAATATAACTATTACAATGCCAGAGGGACGGTAGAATCTTAAGGATTCTCTAATATCTAGCTTCACTAATAGCATACATGTCATTAATGTGCAATGGAATGATTAGCGAATGTTGGTAGAAAATTTCATATTGCTTAGGATTTTTATTTCTTTTTTGAGTTATTGCTCTCATGAAAATTTCTTGTCACTGTTTCAAATCATTTATAACCCTACTCATCTTTCAGCTTTTCTTGTTAAAATGTTGAAATTCCATGAGACTAACCCCACTACATTCTACCAAATTGATTGGCTGGTTGCCCACTCTGGTCATTCTTTTCAGGATCGAGGCCTCTATATATACAAAGCAAGCTCAGAGTGACATTTTGTGGACGGTTCCCTTTTCCTTTTTTTTTTTTTTTGAATGATCTGGTATGGAATGCTTATACTTATGCAAAGATAAAGAAAACAAAGGTACGCCAAGAATTTTGAGTACAGGTTGAAGAGGTTGCTCCACAGTGGGTATCTCTAGGCTATTTGTGAAGACATCCAATTGAGGACAGAAGAAGTGATGTGGTTATAGTAGGAGAGAGAATTCCAGTTGAGAAGTTAATTGGCTTACTATTATTCAGCCTTGTGCATCTTATTATAATTGTACGCAACCAAGACTCGCTACTTATTCACAACAATCATACTGATGATTAGGTTTCATACTGGAACAAGATAGTAAGAGCTGATAGCAATGCAGTGAAGCCTAGAATTTTTAAGTTCTTATTTTATGCCTTTTGATAGAGATGCTAATCTAAATTTTTTGACTAGTTCCTTTGGTTGGAAAGGGTGTCATGTTATATTGTTACTAGTTAATACTTTTTTTATTATGTTTTGTTGTTCAATAAGCTTCAAAAGTTGTGAGGATGGTGTTCAAGTTGTAAGCCATGTTATTTTCACATCGTGCTCTTCTTAGTGATGAAAGAAAAATTTCAATGCTCAATTACAGAAATTTTCTATAATGTCAGGATGAAAATGATCCCAATATTACTCAATTCTTAGGAAATGCATTGAAAATGGGTCTACCTCGGCTGTGGCCGATCAGGCTTGGCTTTGAGTTAGGTATTTTGGGCTTGGTACTAGAGGTTCAAGTTAGGCTTTAGATTGAGTTTTGGAGCCTAAACCAATTGAAATTCTTTTCAGCTGGAGGAAAGGACTTTGTGCATCGGGCATGGTGCAAACAGTGCGCACTATGCACAGTGATTGGCCTCGCGCATGCGGCCGCACATGCCAAGGATAATATCATTCTTTCGTGCACCGCACATTGTTGGCCCAGATGGCAACCCAAGAGGGGGGGTGAATTGGGTTCTTAAAAATTTAACCTTTTAAAACTATTTGTTGAATAATAAGATTAAGTGCAGGATAAATATTAAGCACAAATAAAGAGATAGAGAGAGAGATCAAAACACGGCAAACACAAGATTTTATAGTGGTTCGGTGTATCCAACCTACGTCCACTCCCAAGTTCACTTGGGTCCACACTATAATCTACTTGATTACAGCCGAGTTGTTTTACAAGCTCACAACTCAAAACTTGTTGTTTCCCGGGATCACAACGAACCCAGCTGGTTTTCGGGCTCACCAGCACAAAACCCAAACCCAAGCTAATCTAGCTTGACCCGAGGTATACTACCTCCACTAATTCAATCCCCCTGATTGAACTAGCAAAACAAAAATAAGTTTACAACAACAAAGCTCCTTAATGAGCAAATATTCAAAAATAAACAAAGTTTAGAAAAGCCTGTTTGAAGCGATTTGATTGAGCTTTTCTTCTTTTCCTCTTCTCCTTTGAGATGTTGAATCAGGCCTCAGCTCAGATTCTTCACAAAGATTGCAGTTGAGAAGTTGGAAAATGGCTTTTGCTTCTTTTTCTTTTGGAAAATCCTTGATTTTGAACTTGAATCCTTGGATTTCTCTTGCTTTTTTCTCTTTGATTTCTCTCCCTTTTTTTTTTCTTTTTTTTTTCTTTTTTAACGGATTTCCCCCTTTTATAGAATCCATTTTTAGGTGAAAATAGCCGTTGGAGATGTTTGGAACACAAAAAAATAGCCGTTAGAGGTTAGGTGAAAAAATATTACCGTTGAGTGTTCTGACAGAAAAATTTTCCTGACAGGTTGGAGTCGGCTCCAACTTTTCAGGTGTCGGCTCCAAGTCGGTTTCAAAAATAGAAAGAAAAGTCGGCTCCAAGGAGTCGGCTCCGAAAAGTAAGTGTCGGCGGTTCTCAGTCGCTCCAGAAACTCAGGTGTCGGCTCCCGAAAGGTGTCGGCTCCCGAGGTGTCGGCTCAGAATGCACTTCTCTGTATCTCAGGTTGGAGTCGGCTCCGAAACCTGGGTGTCGACTCCGACCATGCCAAAATAAATTTCTGATACGCCTTGGGGTCGGCTCCTTATTTAGGTGTCGACTCCAGGCTCTGAACTTTAAAATTTCTTTTTTTTGATTCAAAACATGTTTCTTTATTTTTTGATTGATCAAACATTTTAAATCCCTGAAACACTTGTTAAATCATTAGAAACAAATGAATATACTCATTCTTTTATTAATCATCAAAATCAATAATTGGGTCAACAATCTCCCCCTTTTTGATGATTATAAAAACATTGAGTATATGCATGAGTAAACAATAAATTTTCAAAATTTCAAATATGTCCTCACAAGTAAGCTCCCCCTGAATGAGGTAGCTCCCCCTATGAACTCAATTTAAATTGTTCTTCCTTTTAACATAAACTTTTAATGTTTGTTGTTCAATGCCAAACCCAATTAAGCTTCCCAATGCATATTGGATGTTCTCTCCCCTTTTTTGTAATCAACAAAAAGGTAAAAAGTTTCAAGTAAATGAAAATTGATAGTCAAAGATCAAATGACATTCATTAAGTATCAAATAAGTTCATTACATCAAAAAACATTACACAAAAAGAAACTTCATTGAAACTTCATTAATCAAAAAATCAACATCAAAACTAAACATTAAATAACATCAAAGAAACTTCATTACAAGATAATCAAAAATTAGTTCTAATTCTTTGGTTCTTCTATATCTTCCATTCCTTCACTTGAGTCTTACAAATTCAGTCTTTCATCAACAAATGTACATGCAGTAATTTATCTTGAAGCTCAGCATTGCATTTGGAATAAGTCTCTGATCTCCACCAATATCTTTAAGTTCTTCAAAAATTTCTTGAGATCATTCTTTAAGATTCAGCGGAGGCTCCAAGAGTAGATTCAATTTTCAATCGATCATCCAAAGAATAAGAGTTCTCTAAGTTCATAAACTTATCAAACTCAGTTTCATTCTTCCTTTGAATAGCAAAAATTTTAAGTTGCTCTAACTGAAGTATCTGAAAAACCAACAGATGACTGATCAAAAGCAGAAGGAACAGGAGCTGGAGGTACAGACTGGGCTCAGGTGAGCCCTCACAGATGGTCCTGCCTCAGAAGGGCCAGGTAGTCTCATCTATCAGTATGACCTTTCCTCTCCCATTTACCATCACTTTTACAAATCCCATCCTATGCAAGTGGCCAAGTAGTCAGTGTGCCTTAGGTTCTTCGAAGGCTCATTATCAGAAATACAACTCCTTGGCTCTAAAAACCAAGTTAGGATCATGCCATAAGGTAGTGAAGATCTCTTCTTCCCAGCCTCAGCCATATACCATATCATCATCCAGCAAGATTGATAGGCTGACCAGTCAAATACTGTCCATAACAACAATGTCTCGCTCTGAGACATACTCAAAACGGCCAGTCTTGGGAAATAAATCCTACTGCAATGTTATGTAAATCTAAGCTCAAGGGCAATTGGTTTGCCCTAACCTCTTCAAAAGTTATTTCTCTTCCTAACATCCTTGACAGCTGATCTCTCACTGTGTGCAACAAATCCAGTGATAGGAATGCTTAAGATTTCCTAAAATTTGAAAGTAAGATGAATTCTCTTTCCTCTCTTACTAATCCACCATCTCCTCTAGATAAATTCAATAAAATTCTTTAACAAGGGATAAGTAGGAACATCCAAAGAACAACTTTATCCCAACCAGTTCTTTAATTTGTCTTCCAATGAAAACCCTCGGCTCAAAGAAATCAAAATCAACTTTTCTACCCATGTAATAACTCCCCAGCTAGGTATCTACCTGTGGAGAGAGGGGCCAGGATTATCTGAGGTGGAAGAATCATCGCTGGAGTGGGTTCTCGGACGGGACGTCGCCGTACGCTTCCTCCTCCAAAGACCGATCCCCTCTTAGGTGCCATTAGATCTTAGGGAATGTTGATTTGGAATTTGGTTTGGAAGGTTTTGAGGGTTTGGAAGAGTTTGGAAAGGATTTGGAGAAGGAAATGACGAAGGTGTCGACTCTGCCCTAATAAATCAATTTGGGACCACCAGGTGTCGACTCCGCAAAGTCGGGTGTCGACTCCAAGTCGCTAACACAGTTAGCGCCCGAACTGGAGTCGGCTCCACTTAACGGGTGTCGGCTCCAAGGTCAAGGACCGAGAGCGACACAGAGAGGTGTCGACTCCTGAGGTGTCGACTCCAGACAGTTTCAGAGAAAAATAAATGAGTTTCAAACAGAAACTTGTCAAAATAAAATCAATAAATTTTTAAAAAATCTTTGGAATTGGAGAATCAATTGCTCAAATGACTAGATAAATTTCCTTAAAATTATGAAAGGATTCAAGAAATTGATAGAATCTAGATAGTCATTCCTTAAGGGTTTCAAAATCATTCCAAAGGATCACAAATCCCTAATTCTCCTCTAAGATAACAAAATCTCTCTTCACTCAAGGGTTTTGTAAATATGTCAGCTAATTGTTCTTCAGTATTAACATAATCAAGACAAATTTCATTATTAGCTACATGTTCTCTTATAAAATGATATCTAATTTCAATGTGTTTGTTCTTGAATGTTGAATTGGATTTTTAGTTAAATTTATTGCACTTGTATTATCACATCTATAGGTGTTTTATCAAGTGTTATACCATAGTCTTCAAGTTGTCGCTTAATCCATAGGATTTGAGCACAGCAACTTCCAGCTGCAACATATTCTGCTTCAGCAGTGATAATGCAACCGAATTTTGCTTTTTGCTAAACCATGAGATTAAGTTACTTCCTAAGAATTGGCATGCACCACTTGTGCTTTTTCTATCTAATTTACATCCAGCATAATCAGAATCAGAATATGCAATTAAGTTTAATGTTGAGTCTCTAGAATACCATAAACCTACATTTTTAGTTCCACTTAGATATCTTAAAATTCTTTTAACAGCAATTAAGTGTGATTCTTTAGGTTCAGATTGAAATCTAGCACATAACAAACAGCAAACATATATCTGGTCTACTTGCTGTTAAGTAAAGTAGGATCCGATCATACCTCGATAATATTTTTGATCAACCTTCTTACCTTCTTCATCTTTGTCCAGCTTGCATGAAGGACTCATTGGTGTTCCAAGGGGTTTGATTGATTCCATACCAAACTTCTTGAGAAGTTCTTTGTGTACTTTGTTTGGTTGATGAAAATCCCTCTTTGCTTTGTTTGATTTGAGTCCAAGGAAGAAGTTGAGTTCTCCCATCATGCTCATTTCAAATTCACCCTGCATTAACTTAGCAAATTCTTGACATAAGAGATTGTTAGTAGCACCGAATACAATATCATCAACATATATTTGTACTAATAAATCTTTGTCTTTTCTTTTCAAAAATAAGGTTTTATCAACATTTCCTCTTGTAAAATCATTTTCAATTAAAATTTACTTAATCTATCATACCAAGCTCTAGGTGCTTGTTTCAAACCATATAGTGCTTTGTGCAATTTAAAAACATGATTTGAAAATTCATGATCTTCAAAACCAGGTGGTTGTTCTACAAAACTTCTTCATTTATAAATCCATTTAAAAATGCACTTTTAACATCCATTTGAAATAAATTAATGTTCATATGACATGCAAATGCAAGTAATAGTCTAATGGCTTCTAATCTAGCTACAGGTGCAAAAGTTTCATCAAAATCAATACCTTCTTCTTGATTATATCCTTTTGCAACTAATCTAGCTTTGTTTCTAATTACTATGCCATTTTCATCTAATTTATTTCTAAATACCCATTTTGATCCTATAACTGAATGATCTTTAGGTCTTTCAACTAAGGTCCATACATTATTTCTAGTAAATTGATTTAATTCTTCTTGCATAGCTAACATCCAATTATTATCTTTTTCAGCTTCTTCAATAGTTTTAGGTTCAATTTGATACAAATGCAAGATGATTATTGATATTTCTCATAGATGATCTAGTTCTTATTCCTTGAGATGGATCACCTATAATCAATTCCTTTGGATGACTATAGCATATCTCCAATCTCTAGGAAGATCTCATTATGATTAGTATCAATCATCATCCTTAGGTGAATCATCATCTTTAGCTTCTTGTTCATGATCTGAAGATACATCAATATTTAATTTTTCAAGATCTTTTCAATTATGTTTGTATCTTCTCATCATCAAATCTTTTCAGAACTTGATGCTAAAGATTCATCAAAAACTACATGAATAGATTCTTCTACAATTAGGTTTTCTTGTTAAATACTCTATATGCTTTACTAGTTGTTGAATATCCTAAGAAAATCCTTCATCAGATTTTGCATCAAATTTCCTAAGATTATTTTTACCATTATTATGAATGAAACATTTACAACCAAATGCATGAAAATATTATATTTGGTTTTCTATATTCCATAATTCATAAGGTGTTTTCTTAAGATTGGTCTAATTAAGCTCTATTTAAGATGTAACATGCTGTGTTTATAGCTTCCGCCCAAAAGTACTTTGGTAGGTTGCTTTCACATAGCATGGTACGGGCCATGTCTTCTAAAGTCCTATTTTTTCTTTCAACAACTCCATTTTGTTGTGGTGTCCTAGGTGCAGAAAAATTATGATAATGCCATTTTCTTGCAAAATTTTCAAATAAGTGATTTTCAAATTCAGTCCATGATCACTTCTTAGAGACACTATGGTAGTGTTTTTCTCATTTGTGACTTTCTTGAAGAATTTCAGAATATCGAGAAAGTCTCATCTTTGTGAGCTAAAAACAATACCCAAGTGTATCTAGAATAATCATCTACTATCACAAGACCATATTTCTTTCCTCCTAGACTTGTGGTTCTAGTAGGTCCAAAAAGGTCCATGTGAAGTAGCTCTAATGGCCTAGAAGTTGAAACAACATTTTTAGATTTGAAAGAACTTCTAGTTTGTTTTCCAAATTGACATGCATCACAAATTTTGTTATTTTCAAAATCTAGTTTGGAAGTCCTTTAACTAAATCCATTTTAATTAATTTTGAAATTAGGTGTGTGCTTGCATGACCTAATCTACGATGCCATAACCAACCAATCTCATTCATATTAGCATTATTAGCAACTAAGCAATGATTACTAGTAGACAAATTGTCTAAATCAATCAAGTATACATTGCCATTTCTATTCCAAAAAACAATGCTATTATCAATGGGATTAGAAACAGTGCAGATAGAAGCTTCAAATGAAACTTTAAAACCTTTATCACATAATTGGCTAATACTAATTAAATTATGCTTTAAACCATCAACATAAACATTTTCAATAAATGTGGAGGGAGTTATTTGAATTTTACCAAACCCCATAATTTGGCCTTTACCATTGTCGCCAAATGTAACAACTCCTCCTCTTTTTCTTCAAGGGTGATGAATTCTTTGTCACCCGTCATGTGTCTTGAGCAGCCACTATCAAGATACCACTTTCGCTTTGATCTTTTGGCCGCAAGACACTCCTGCAAATAATCAAACTTTATGTTTAGGTACCCAAGCTTTCTTGGGTCCTTCATGGTTAGTAGCAACAAAGATTGTTCCTTTCGGAACCCATATTTTCTTTCCTTTAATATTTAAATTCTTATTAATTTTCTAAATTGCATTCATAGATTTATGTCCTTTTTGTTTACAATAACATAAAAATTATTCTTAATTCTTTTCTAAAAAATTTTTAACATTTTTGTTTCTTATTAGGTCTATATCCTAATCCAGCCTTATCAAATACAGCTCTTTGATTACTAATAACAAATTAAGTTTTTTGAGCTATATGTAAATTTATCAACTATGTTTTATATTTATCAACTTCTTTCTTTAAATTATCATTTTCATTAGAAATTGATTCTTTTCTTTTAAATTTTCATTTTCAGATTTTAGTTTTTAATTTCATAGTTAAGTTTATCCTTTCTTTAAGTTAAATTATCATTTTTTAAAGATTTGTTTTCTTTTTCAAAACTTTAAAATCAAACTAAGTTCATTAAAGCATCAATAATTCATCAAAAGTAAATCATCACAAGGGTTTCAGAACTTACCTCATTGTTGTCGTTTGCCATAAAGCAAATGTTGCAACTTCCTTTTGTTCCTTCTCGGAAGAGGATTCATCACTGTCACTCCATGTTGCAACATATGCCTTTTTCTTCTTCTTGTCTTTTTTAGTTGAGGACAATCATATCTAAAGTGCCCCGGTTTCTTACATTCAACAATCAAGGGGTCTTTCTCTTTTTCTTTGTCCTTGTCCTTCTTTTTCTTTTTCTCCTTCCATTTTTGTTCCAAATTTCTTCTTGTGGAAGGGTCTCCTTCTTTCATAAATTTCTTAAATTTTCTAGCAAGGAGAGCTGTCATCTTCATCATCTTCATCACTGCTGCTCTTCCTTTCTGCAGCTTTAAGGCAATTGTTTTCTTCTTTTTGACTTCCTCCTCTTGATGTTGCTTCATGGTCAGCTCATGGGTCATAAGATCCAAGAAGCTCCTCCAAAGGTAAGGTGTTGAGGTCCTTGGCTTCTTGGATTGCAGTCACTTTTGCTTCCCATGATCTTGGAAGTGACCTAAGAATTTTACGAACAAGTTCAGAGTTAGTATAGGTCTTACCAAGACTTTTTAAACCATTTACAATATCAGTAAATCTAGTGTACATGCATGTGATGGTTTCAGTTTGTTCCATGCTAAACAATTCATATTTATGAACAAGAATATTAATTTTAGATTCTTTACTTGATTGTACCCTCATGGGTAACCTCTAATCTATCCCAAATTTCTTTTGCGGAATTACATGTAGAGATTCTATTAAATTCATTAGCATCTAAGAACAATATAAAACATTCATGGCTTTAGCATTAAGCTGTGCCATTTTCCTATCATTATCATTCCAATCCCTTTCGGGCTTAGGAACTATTGCCATCTACAAGTGTGTGGGTGTACTAGGTCCATTATTATAACACCCAAAGTTCATAATCAGAAGCTTGAATGAATATCCTCATTCTAGCTTTCCAATATGAATAATTTGAACCATTAAACAAAGGAGGTCTATTAGTAGAATGACCTTCAGCAAATGAAGATCCACTTGAGCTGCCATTTGGATCTTTAGCTCTTGATCGTGTGATCAAAAAAAATGAGCACTAGCTCTGATACCAATTGTTGGCCCAGATGGCAACCCAAGAGGGGGGGTGAATTGGGTTCTTTAAAAATTTAACCTTTTAAAATTTTGTTTGAATAAAAGATTAAGTGCAATAAATATTAAGCACAAATAAAGAGATAGAGAGAGAGAAAAACACGGCAAACACAAGATTTTATAGTGGTTCGGTGTATCCAACACCTACGTCCACTCCCAAGATTCACTTGGGTCCACACTATAATCACTTGATTACAGCCGAGTTGTTTTACAAGCTCACAACTCAAACTTGTTGTTTTCCCGGGATCACAACGAACCCAGCTGGTTTTCGGGCTCACCAGCACAAAACCCAAACACAAGCTAATCTAGCTTGTACCGAGGTAAACTACCTCCACTAATTCAATCCCCCTGATTGAACTAGCAAAACAAATTAATAAGTTTACAACAACAAAGCTCCTTAAATGAGCAAATAACAAAAATAAACAAAGTTTAGAAAAGCCTGTTTGAAGATTTGATTGAGCTTTTCTTCTTTTCTTCTTTTCCTCTTCTCCTTGAGATGTTGAATCAGGCCTCAGCTCAGATTCTTCACAAAGATTGCAGTTGAGAAGTTGGAAAATGGCTTTTGCTCTCTTTTTCTTCACTTGGAAAATCCTTCGATTTTGAACTTGAATCTTGGATTCTCTTGAATCTCTCTTCAGAAGATTGGATTTGAGATTTCTCTTTGAAAATTTCTCTCCCTTTTTTTTTTTTCTTTTTTTTTTCTATTTTTTTTCCCCCTTTTTATAGAACTCTCAATCCAGTTTTTAGGTGGAAAATATAGCCGTTGGAGATGTTTGGATTCTTCTGCACACAAAGAAAATAGCCGTTAGAGGTTAGGTGAAAAGAAATCTTACCGTTGAAGTATGTTCTGACAGATAAAAAATTGTTCCTGACATGTTGGAGTCGGCTCTAACTTTTTAGGTGTCGGCTCCAAGTCGGGTGTTTAAAAATAGTAAAGAAAAAGTTGTTGGAGAGTCGGCTCCAAAAAAGGTAAGTGTCGGCTCGTCGCTTTCAAAGTCGGCTCCGAAAAACTGTAAGTGTCAGCTCCATAATGGTCCATAAAATACGCTCTCTGTTCTCAGGTTAGAGTCGGCTCCAGAAACTCAGGTGTCGGCTCCCGAAATCTTGGGTGTTGGCTCCCAAATTCTAGGTGTCGGCTCCAGAAACTGAAACAGAATGCACTTCTCTGTATCTCAGGTTGGAGTCAGCTCTGAAACCTTGGGTGTCGACTCCGGACCATGCCAAAATCCCAGAAACTTTCTAATACGCCTTGGGGTTGGCTCCTTACCATTTGGGTGTCGACTCCAGGCTCTGAATTTTGAAAATTTCTTTTTTAAACATTGATTCAAAATATGTTTCTTTATCCTTTTGATTGATCAAACATTTTAAATCCCTGAAACACTTGTTAAATCAATTAGAAACCAAATGAATATATTCATGTCTTTTATTAATCATCAAAATCAATAATTGGTTCAACAGCGCATGCGATCCACATGCATACGCGGTGCGCGTGGTCCTGCACCACATATGGTGCAGAAGACTTTTCCTTCAGCTTGATCTAGATTAGAAGCCCAACATAGTGTAGAGAAGATTGCCCAACCCCTAACCCACACCACCACACTAGTCCCATTAAATTTGAACGACCTCCGTCCCATGCCACATTTTCTCTCATCATGCAACCTTCTTCTTACTTCACCACCACATTTTCCTTCCTTTTGCTACTCCGTCCTCATCCTTCAAACCCCTAAATCACCAATTAAAATTTTAATTATATTAATTTTAGTGAACCTTTCTTTTTTACTAGTATGCATAGGATTGAAGTGTTACAACATCAGAGTTAGATTAGCTTAGAGTCCAAAAATATTTAGAGGCCAAACTTGGGTACAAAGAAAGCCCAGCCTACTTCCAACCTTCCTAGAAAATCAATGATTGCACAAAAGTTAAGGTCTTTAGTTATTGATGTTATATAATTCAATAAGATTTTAAGTAAAATATTAAGAGGATGAAAAGTAATTGCTATCATCGCAACAAAAGAAAGATCAATGTTTACCTTCTATATGTTCATATTCCTTTAATATCTTCATGTCATGCTTCTATGAACACTTTTTTTCTAATATAAAGCTATGAAATAGTGTGTTATTGTTTACTGAAATAGCAAGAAACAATACTTATTCTTTAGAACAATATGGTGCGAATGCAACCATCAGCCTTCGAAACCTCGACCTCTCCCAGATTTAGAGCAAGGCAACAAACTGAGTGAGAGGTGAGTAACAAAATTATTTTCTACAAATTAGTCCTTGAGATCTTGCAACTTGTTACTTATATTCCTTGGATCAAGTTAACAAGATAAGAACAAAATATTCCATCTTAATTCTTCTAATGGTGTTAATTTTATATCTTTTAAATATTTCTTACCTGAGTCTGAAATTTAGCCAAACTACTAATCCATACTTCTCCACCAGAGATCCCTTGGCAGCCAAGTCTCAAGCGAGAGAACGGCAATATGGTAACGAGTTCAAGTACTATCATGATAAGGGTACTTTTCACTTTCTACAACCCAGCTAATCCTACCAAGGTTTCGTTTAGTAAAAACAAATAGAAAGGCTGATTGGTACAAAGGAAGAGTTTTACCAAGATTTCTCTATAGATATTGATACAACAATACTTGTAATGGGTCAGGTTCATGTCATGCCTTGTGTAAGTTTATAGAATTATACTTCTTTTGACTTGATAATAGAATCTAACATTGATGATTCAAATAATTAAATATGATCAACTATCTCTAAACTACTTAAACACTAATTTAAGCAGTTTAAATAATATAAAAAATACATATCCTTTTATGAATAAAAATTTCTAAATCACATAATTTTTTATATGTAAATAATATAAAAATAATATTTTGTATCCAATACTTTGGATCATTAATGTGAGATTTGAATTATTGAATTCAAGAAAATGTATTATTCTATATGAGCAATCAATGTTTTGAAACTGAACCGGACAACAAACCGGCTTGACATTTAGGTGTGGGTCAATTGGTTCGACTGAATAAACCAATTTGATCGAACCAAATGGTGTCATAATTAATTTTTAATTTAATAATATAAAAATAATAAAATATAAATATCAAGCAATAAAAAAATATCTTTAAAACTTATATACCTATTCAAGAAAATTTTATATAACATTAAATCTATAGAAAATTTCTTTAAAACTATAGATGGATTGTTTTCATTAGGTGCAAACCGAAGTAAAAAATTAAAAACCCAAAAAAATCAACCCTGATTTTATTTATTAAAACTAAAAGTCTTAAAACTAGGGTTGGACCAGTTATTCATAACCTGATCGGTTTAGTAGGTTTTTTGGTTTTCACGGGTCATATAAAAGTTAACTTTAATAATAAAATTGGATCGGACTGATGATCGTTCCTAGTTGGACCGGTTTAACCAATCGTTCTGATATGGTTTTTAAAACCATGTGAGCAATATATTAGGTGTAACTTAATCCTAACCCTATTTGTAATAAGGGTATTGAAAAAATTGATTAAATGTGTTATACAAAGGAGCTTGACAAAAGGTTCTCTGGATGGAAGGGAAAGTTGTTATCAGTTAAATTGTCTAGTGTTGTCCTCTAACAAGTATTTAATGTCAATGGGTCGTCCTTAATAAAACCTATCAAGCTTTAAAATGTTAACATTTCCGCATGGATATATGATTGATTAATCATTTATTTATTCTAAATGATAATTATGATATCTAATTTTATCAGATATTTAAATTTAAGTGATAATAATGGTTTAATAAAGCTAATTAAAATCAGATATTTAAATTTAAGTGATAATGATGGTTTAATAAAGCTAATTTTCTATTGGTTTATTTTTGAAAGTTGTTATCTGATAACCTCTCTTTGATGGAAAGAAAAATTTAACGTATTATCATATTGGTCCTCTCTTTCTATATATATATAGTTTGTTTGACCATCAAAATAGATAAGAAAAAAATTAGGAAAAAGGAAGAAATTCAATCTGTCGTTAACCCATAACAAATATCAATGGATCAAGGTACGCATTCTTGATTTATATTTTCATGTAAAAATCATTTATTTAAGATCTTGGCCATTATGTTTATTAAAGAAAATCCTTTAATGATCTTACATATGGTATCAGAGCCTTGATTAAAGAATTTATGATTTTTCATTAGGAATGATTATTTATATATTTTTTCGTTATTATGAATAAGGTGATTAGAATAAGATAGTGATAAGGTATTTGAATCATTGTTTTCCCTTTATTTTCTCTTTTTTGATCTCTTCATTCTTCTGAATTAAAGAATAAATAAAGAATAAAGAAAGTTTCTGCACGTCTCCTCTTCCATCAAGCCGCGTGGGATTCCGAATAAAGACTATGGGATTCCAACGGATGGAAGGGCACACGAAAGCGGACGGAAATCACGTAACACCAACTGGCTGGGTTCAGGAGAAATCATGTATTTTTTTTTTGCTTCCCATGAAAACCCCATGCATGAACTTTGGGAATCCACGAAGCCTGAGTGGGGAAAGGGGAGTTCAGGAAAGATTAAAGAACAAAAAAAAATTGGAAGGGATCTTGACGGCTGAAGAGTCTTCACGCATGGAATCACGGTGGTCATGTTTGCCTACGTGAAGAACCTCCCGCTCACGGAAGCACGGCTCTACAGTAAGGGTCATGAGGAGGGAAAAGTAAAATAAAATAAAAGGCTAACATGATTCAAACCTATAAACAAGGGGTTATGACTTTACCAATCTAATCCTTAACAATAAAAAATGAAAGCTAGGGATATTTCTCCTGCAAGAAGATTCCTTTGAAATTTATGTTTTACCTTTTAATATTTATGAGATTAATGTTTTAAATATATATATATTATAGTAAAATTATGTGGGTACACTTAAGTCTTTAGTATTCACGTAAGATATTATCATTAATTAAATTTGATGTCTATATTATGTAATTTTTAGTCACCAAAGTGGCCAAATTTGAAAGTTTATAGGTATCAAATTTAATTAAATAATTTAATTACTCATAATTATGTGATGCTTATAAATGAATGATATAATTGTTTAATTATGAGTATATTGAAGTTCATTGATTATAAATATTTAAGGGTCGCCCAAAGGTTGACTAGTCATTTTATAATCTATGGACATGATGTGTCAATTAATATACTTGGTTAGTATGTTTAGCATATCCAAAGATAGCAAACATATCTAATTTGAGTATATATAATTTCCAAGTATGTAAAATTAAAATTAAGCATCAATTATGTTTACTATAGTATATTGTTGTATCACCCAAAGGAGAACTTCAATATGCACTTATTGTTTACTTGATGGAGTCTGAATATTTATTTAAATATATTATTCAAAGCATTAATGTGTGAGCATATTTTATCTGTTTTTCTTCATTCGTAAGCTATGTCTATTCAAACTTTCAATGGGCTTAATTTCTCTGAATGGCGCGAATAAGTTCAGTTTCATCTTGGTATTCTAGATCTTGATTTGGCACTCATAAATAAGAAACCCACTGCTCTTACTGACTCTAGCAGTGCTGAACAGAGGTCTTTTCATAAGTCTTGAGAAAGATCAAACAGACTTAGCCTGATGTTCATGCGAATGACTGTAGCAAACAATATCAAGTCCACAATTCCTTCTACTGAAAGTGCTAAGGAATTTATGAAGTTTATGGAATCACGTTCCCAATCTAACTCCGCTAATAAGTCACTTGCTGGACATTGATGAGTACTTTGACCAATATTAAGTTTGATGGTTCTTGTACTATGCATGAGCATGTTGTTGAAATGATAAACATAGTAGCAAGACTAAAGACCATGGGATTGGAAGTGAATGAGAATTTTCTTGTGTAATTCATTATCAATTCTTGCCTCTGAGTATGGACCATTTCACATGAGTTATAACACCATGAAGGATAAGTAGAATGTGAATGAACTATAAAGTATACTCATTCAAGAGGAAGCAAGACTTAAGAAATAAGGAAATCATTCTATCAATCTCATGGGTCAGTAAGGAGCTGGAAAGAAATCAAAGAAAATAAAAAAGGAAAGAGCAAACAACGACCATTAAAGATAAATGGGTCATCTGCTCAAATCCATAAGATGGAACAAAAGGATGATAAGTGTCACTTTTGTAAAAAGCATGGACACTATCAGAAAGATTGCCTGAAACATAAGCATGGTTTGAAAAGAAAGGTAAGCCTATAGCTTTTGTATGTTTCGAATCAAACCTAACAGAAGTTCCTTATAATACTTGGCGGATTGATATTGGTTGTACCACTCATGTTTCTAATATGATGCAGGGATTCCTTATGATCCAAACTATAAACCCAAATGAAAACTTTGTCTCAATGAGAAATAGAGTCAAAGCTCCAGTTGAAGCTGTTGGAACTTATTGTTTGATTCTGAACACTGGACATCATTTAGACCTTTTCAAACACTTTATGTCCCTTCTATTTCTTGTAATTTAGTTTCTTTATCCAAACTTGACTCAGTTGATATTCTTTTAAATTTGGAAATGGATGTTTCAGTTTGTTTAAACACAATCATCTCATTAGTTTTGGTATTCTTTCTGATGGTTTATACAAATTTAAGCTTGATAGTCTTTTTGCTGAGACATTGTTGACCTTGCATCATAATGTTGGTACTAAACATGGTTTATGAATGAACAATCAGCTTACTTATGGCATAAACGTTGGGTCGTATATCCAAAGAAAGAATTGAGAGATTAGTAAAGAATGAAATCCTTTCTGATTTAGATTTTACTGATCTTGATATTTGTGTGGATTGTATTAAGGAGAAAACACAAAATACACAATCAAGAAAAGCGCCACAAGAAGTAAACAGCTCCTTGAAATTATACACACCGATATATGTGGGCCTTTTGATGTTCCATCTTTTGGTGAAAAAAAGTATTTTATTACCTTTATTGATGATTTTTACGTTATGGCTATGTCTATTTGTTGTATGAAAAATCTCAATCGGTAAATGCTCTATAAGTGTCTATCAATGAGGTTGAAACACAACTAGACAGAAAAGTAAAAATTGTTAGGTCTGACAGAGGTGGTAAATATTATGGAAAGTTTGATGAATCTAGATAATGCCTTGGTTCATTTGCCAACTTCCTTGAAAAGCATGATATATGTGCTCAATACACAATGCTTGGAACACCAGAACAAAATGGTGTTGCAGAAAGGCGTAATCGAACTCTAATGGACATGGTTAGAAGTATGTTAAGCAATTCATCATTACCCTTATTATTGTGGATGCATGCTTTAAAGACTGCTATGTATTTGCTAAATAGGGTTCCTAGTAAGGCAGTTCCAAAGACTCCTTTTGAACTGTGGACAGGAAGGAAACCATTTTGAGGCATTTACATGTTTGGGGTTGTCCGATGGATGTAAGGATTTACAATCCACAAGAAAAGAAGTTGGACTCAAGAACAACCAGTGGTTTCTTCATTGGTTATCCAGAAAGATCAAAATGGTATGAATTGTATTGTCCTAACATAGTACAAGAATTATTGAATCTGAAAATGCAAGGTTCATTGAGAATAATGAAATTAGTGGAAGTTTGAAACCACGTAAAGTGAAAATCCAAGAAATTAAGGTACAAGTTTCTTCACCTATAACTTCTTCTCAAGTTGTTGTTCCTAAAGTTGTTGATGATTTTGATTTGGGTATTAATGATGATCCAGTTTCTTTTTACAAGCCATGAAAGTGCTAATTCATCTAAATGGTTAGATGTCATGCAAGATGAGTTGAAATCAATGGATTACAATGCAGTTGGGATCTTGTTGAATTGCAAGGTTGTAAAAGAGTTGGGTGTAAATGGATCTTTAAGACCAAACATGACTCAAATGTCAATATTGAATGTTGTAAAGCCAGACTTGTTGCCAAAGGTTTTACTCAAAATATGGCATTGACTACACAGAGACTTTTTCTTCAGTCTCTAAGAAAGACTCATTTAGAATTATTATGGCACTGGTAGCTCATTATGATTTGGAGTTGCATCAAATGGATGTGAAAACCACTTTTTAAATAGGAGTTTGAATGAAAAGTTTATATGGACCAACCTAAAGGCTTTTTATTTGAAGGAAAGAAACACATGGTGTGTAAACTAAAGAAGTCAATATACAACTTAAGCAAGCTTCCGACAATGGTATCTTAAGTTCAATGATACCATTACATCCTTTGGATTTAAAGAAAACACCATTGATCGGTGTATATATCTGAAAGTCATGAGAGCAAAATCATATTTTTGATTCTGTATGTTGATGATATCTTGCTAGCTACTAATGACCTTAGCCTATTGTATAAGACCAAGAATTTTCTCTCTATGAACTTTGAATGAAAGATATGGGTGAAGCATCCTATGTGATTGGAATCGAAATATTTCATGATAAATCACAAGAATTTTAGGATTGTCTCAGAAAGCATATATTAATAAGGTTCTTGAGAAATTCAACACAAACAAATGTTCTACAAGTGTTGTTCCAATTCAGAAGAGAGATAAATCAGCCTTATACAATGTCCAAAGAATGAATTGAAAATAAACAAATGAAAAAAATTCCTTATTTCTTATGCATAAAGGAATATTCAGACTCAGATTTTGCTGAATGTGTTGATACTAGAAAGTCCATATTTGGCCATTTTTGTTCCTTTTAGCTAGAGGAGCGAAAAGTGTGAAGCAGTCTGTCATTGCTGCATCCACTATGAAAACTAAGTTTGTAGCATGCTTTGAGGCTACAATTCATGATTTATGGCTGCGGAACTTTATTTTAGGACTTGGGGTTGTCAATAGTATTGCCAAGTCGCTGAAAATTTATTGTGATAACTCCGCAGCAGTCTTCTTTTTTAAAAATAATAAGTATTCAAAGGGTGCTAAACATAAGTAATTGAAATACTTTGCCATTAAAGAAGAAGTTTAGAAACAAAGAGTGTCAATTAAACAAATTAGCACCAGTCTTATGATTGCTGATCCGCTGACTAAAGGGTTACCACCAAAGACATTTCATGAACATGTCGAAAGAATGGGCATTATTAAAAACCATTAGTGATGTTATGTTTAAAGCTTTTAAGTTCCTTGTGTATTTGACACTCTGAGCTTAATTAATTATTATTTCTGAATCACTTATG
Organism: Calamus simplicifolius; assembly: GCA_900491605.1. NCBI lineage: Eukaryota > Viridiplantae > Streptophyta > Magnoliopsida > Arecales > Arecaceae > Calamus > Calamus simplicifolius. Next base: position 679,440 of record UESW01004054.1, on the reverse strand, counting down.
GATCCTGTTTAATTATGCTGGTATATATACATAAATGAATTATAAGAATGTTAATAGGATTTTTCTTTGATAAAGACATATTGTTAGACCTTATTGCAATTCCCATTATAGGTCATGTTAAGTATAGAACTAGTAATGTGATACATGGAAGGGAGTATGTTAAAATAATAGCATACAACCGCCATGATCCTTATTAGTTTTTGCTTAATGATGATTTTATGTTTTACCAATATTATGAAGGATTTTAGCTTTTGTTATGCGCATTATGATTGATTATTAAACCAATATGTTTAATATCTTACATGGGCCAAGTAGGAGAATGTTAGCATTTCCTTTTATGTGGCCCACGTGGATATATGATTGATTAATCATTTATTTATTCTAAATAATAATTATGATATCTAATTTTATCAGATATTTAAATTTAAGTGATAATGATGGTTTAATAAAGCTAATTTATAGTCTGTTTGACCATCAAAATAGATAAGGAAGAGAATTAGGAAAAAGGGAGAAACTCAATCTGTCGTAAACCCATAACAAATATTAATGGATCAAGGTACGCATTCTTAGTTTATATTTTCATGTAAAAATCATTTATTCTAAGATCTTGGCTATTATGTTTATTAAAGAAAATCCTTTAATGGATCTTACATAAAATGCCAATGCCTACTTCTTGTGATCCTGCTTGTAAATTTGTAAGGCCAGTAGAGATGGTGGAAGAGATGTTAAAAATTCAAAGGAGATTAACATGGCTCTTCAAGCTAAGTGGTGTCGGCAATACTTCTTGGAAGAGAATTCACATTGAAGATGCATCGTCAGGATCATGTACCATAGCAAAAGAAAACGCTCAACTTCCTGAAACCCCATCTCGAAAGATAATATTGGTGCTCCCTCTCCTCTTGATTCTTATTGTGAGAATCGGTCCTAGTTGAACTGAACAAATTCAAAAAAAAAAAAAAAACTTGATGAATGGAAGATGAGGCATATCCAAGCCTTATCCTCACCCATAAACCCCTTCTTCTAGCATCTTAAGGAAAACTCGATTGAAGGAAACAGGATGACTGATAGATGGAAGAGCGACAGAAGAGACATCCTCTTCTACATCTGTTCCATTGGTAATTCAACAACCAAGTCCAAGGCAGTGAGCCCCCAATACACTTATATTTATTTTAATCGTAATAGGTAGGTTATGGACTCAATTAATCAGACTTAACTCTAGTGATTAGAGATACCAAGATAAGTTAACCCGGTCATGGCTAAAGTCATTTTAAATTATTAAAAATTTATATCTTATATTCCAATTAATTACTTAAAAATCCTTGACATGTTGATATTGAATATCATATATTGAAAATTTACATGTTTAGGATTTATTATAATGGTATTTTTTTAAAAAAAATATTTGAAATGTTATCATGCTTAAAATTTAAATTTAAATATATATTTATATAGGACATACATTAGAATTTTATAAAGCTAAATTATTAGTTTCATAAATTTTTATTTATGTATAATTATTGAAAATTGGTTCAAGTAAGCATATATAAATTTGTTATGTCGCTTATGTGCCTATTAAGATTTTTGATAAATTATGAATTCATATTTCAACTTGCTTTTAAGTTTATTTGTATATAAAGTTTATGTACTAAATTAAGATTTATAAAATCTAAGTAAATTATAACCCGTTTATGTATGAAATAAAATATGGGATATTAAACATAAATTATGAATGCTCAACCATCTACAATCTATGGTATTGCTTTGAAAGGTTGTACAAAGGATTATGATTGATACTTAGATCCACCTCCATAAAGTTAAATGTAGTGATCTATTTTGACCTACTTATGTAGGATTAATATAGTGATTCATTTTGGCTTTGAATAAGATGCTTTGTATGCTGGATATTTATTTTCTAAGTGTGCAGACAATTGTTATATACTCATTTTACCCTGAGTCTGGAGCGTGACACTTACTATCCTTTAGTCTTGAAAATGGTAAATTGATTCACCTCTAAGATCATGTTCAATCTGCCCCTAAATTATTTCTTTCTCTTGTACATTGGTATCGGTGTTGTTGAGAATATCCTTCTGTTGCTGACTAGTGGACCAAAAGATCTGATCAATGGAAAAATAGAGTTTAGAAGAGTTTAACCTAGGAACAGGAAATCAATGGTGCCAACACCAGACATCTTGGTGACATTTTCTCCTAACAATAGCTCTTGTAAACCTGTTTACAAACTTGAACCATCCTAGAAAGTTTCTCAAAGTCCTGTTATAACTTCATGGATCATGGTGGTATTAACTTCTTATACCGTAATATTGTTTGCAAATCACCAGCCCTGAAGAAGATTGTTGGGCCTAGTGTGGTGCTATCAAGGCTTAGGTTGGACTAACTTGTATTGGGCTGGGTATGGGTCCAAGGGTTGATATTAAATCAAGTCACGGGTATACATGGGCTTGAAGATTAGTTTAATCTCATTGGGTTAGTCCATGGGAGTTTTGTTGAATCTGGACCAAGCCCATTTCATCATCTATTTAAATCCTTGTTTGTAAGGTTTGATGTAGAATAGAAACAGAGATTTTTCCTCCCAAGAAAGTTTTTTCTCATCATCATCTTCTCCTCTCCCCTCTTCCTCCATTAGCGGTACCTCCCGGAATGAAGCCGTGTGGCGCGAAACAAAACCTTGGGATCCTTTAATGAAGCAAGGGGCTTCATGGACAAGCATGGCTTCGTGGAGCGCTCAGATCCATTGCATGGGGGATTTTCACGGGGAGGCAGCCCATCTCATGGACGTGACCAAGCCAGGGAGAAAGTCAAAGCTCTGGTCAACTGGCTTGGGAGAGTTCTAGCATGGAAGAGTAAAAGAAATAAAAAGGATTAAGAAAAGGGGTTGAGCATGGTTTTGAACATGTAACCAAGGGGTTCAAGGACAAGACACATTATCGCTGCCTATCTAATCATTGGCAACGAAGGGTGAAAGCCCAGGATATTTCTCTAGCGAGAAGATTCCACTATATTCAATTACTAAATCCCAATAGTTGGTATCAGAGCTAGGTTCAGGAAGGAGGAATTTGAAAATCTTCAAATAGCTAAAAAATTTCAGCAAAGGCTCATCAAAGTACTCTCAATTTTTTAAAATATTTTATGCTATTTTTGGTTGAGATCTAACCATAGGTAGTAGCATAAAAATGGATTTTGAGAAGTTGATAGGAAGAAAAGTTTTTCCATATGAAAAGTTCAAGTAGAGGACCCTTGTTCAGCAAAGTTTAGATTGGTTTGAAGGAAAGGCTAGATGGGAGACAGATAAACAGTGGATGTCAATGAAGAAAAAACATGTTCAATGTTTAGAGGATGTCTGGCAGGTTCAGTCCTATATTTAGTGCTGAAGGAGAAGACCCGAAGGGACTCTGGACGAAGTTGCACACCCTCTACATGGGGAAGAACATATACAATAAGTTGATATTGAAGAAGTGCCTCTACAGCCTTCGGATGGCAGAAGGTGAGATGTACTGGCCCACATCCAGGTGTTCAACCAGATGAACAATGAATTGCTAAATGTTGGAGTAAAAATAGAGAGAAAGATAAGGCATTTCTACTATTGTGTTCACGGACCATATTATATGACTCATTGGTCATGACGCTGCTCTACGGGAAGAAGACATTATTCTATAAAGATATGTCTCGGTGCTTCGAATGAATAACCAGAGGGAGAAGATGACCAAGAATGTTATTCCCTAGAAAGGTCTATTAGCTGGGAAAAGATCAGGCAGAGGCAAGGATAGGAGCAGACCTAGGGGACAGTTAAAGTCCAAGAAGGCTAAGTGCTACAAGTGTGGTGAGGTAGGATATTTCAAGAGGGACTATCCTAAGAGAAAAAATTAGAAGGAAGAAAAGAAGGATCTGAGTATGTAAGTACAGTTGTAGATCAAGAGATGGAGGATGATATCTTGGTAGTATCAGATGATCATAGGTACAATACAGAGATGTGGACCCTGAATTTAGCTTGTTCTTATTATTACACTCACAATAGATCGTGTTCAGCACTTACACAGAGGTTGATGAGGGAAGTATGACTCTTGGAGATGATCACCCTTGCAAGGTGCTAGGGATTGGAATAGTGAGGGTGATGATGTTTGATGGCATGGTGCGCACTCTTACCAACATGAAGCATGCCCTAGAACTAAAGAAATTCTGGTATCACTGGGTTACCTGGAGCGGACAGGATAACTTCAATAGTTATGTTAGGAGTGGAGTTTTGGACATCTCTAATGGAGTTATGGTGGTGATGAGAGGAAGAAGGCTGAAGAACAACCTATACAGGTTGGAGGGTTCTATGGTAATCAAAAAATCTGAGGCAATAGCTATGGAATATGATCCTTGAGATGCGTACAGGATGTAGTATTACTGCCTAGGCCACATAAAAATAGAGGGATAAAAGAACTGAGTAAGAGGGGGCTGCTTTTAGACTTAAGTGGTGGAGTCTTGGAGATCTATAAGCCATGTCAGATGGAGAAGCAGAAGAGAGTGCAGTTCTCAGTCAGCACAGCTAGGAGTTTGGAAATCAATCCCAGTCTTTGCAAGGAATGGGGCTAGATACTTTTGACCCTGATAGATGATTTCTTAAGGAAGCTATGGATCTACTTCATGAAGGAGAAATCAAAGGTATTCACCAAGTTTAAGATCTGGAAGGCTAAGGTGGAGAAAGAGCAGAGTAGAAGTGTGAAGTGTCTAAGGTTAAATAATGATGAAGAATACACCAACAGAGAGTTTCAGAGATTTATGATAAGTGGGGTATCGAAAGGTACTTCTCGGTGATGGAAACTTCTCAACAGAATGAGGTAGTTGAGAGGATGAACAGAATACTATTGAAAAAAGTAAGATGCTTGAGGTTGCAGGTAGGGCTTTCAAAGATTTTCTGGGTTGACGCAGTAAAAGCAGCTAGCTACTTGATCAATTTATTATTGTACACCATTTGAATAGAGGCATTCTAGAGGAAATATGGTCTGAAGAAAAGATAAGCCTAAACCATCTGAGGGTGTTTGAATGCATGACATATGTGCATGTTGGTGCTGGGGAGCAGAGCAAGCTGGATGCTAGGTCAAAGAAGATGGTGTTTTAGGCTATCGGTATGGAATCAAGGGTATCGGCTATGAGACCTCTTAGAGAAGAAGGTTGTTATCAATAGGTATATGGCCTTCGATGAGAGCTCGATTCTTAGAGAAGAGATAGTACAAATGCATAGCAGGAGCTGCAGGAGGTTTAATAAGGAAACACTAGTCAAATGACCTCCTACACAATCGTGCCATTTATAGTGGACCAGAAGGATTTGAGATTCAAGTGAAGAGGATTGACAGAGGAGGTAGAAGCCAGGGAGTTCAGCTGAATGCATCTGGGTAGAGGACTCGACAGGATATAGTTGGACAGGGGACTGATACTGGGATCTACTACACAGGCCCAAAAGGAATGTGTGACCATCAGTTCAATATGGCTTCAAAGATTTGGTGTCATATGCCCTGATAACATTGAATGAAAATCCTTACACCTATGAGGAGACTGTAGAGAGCCAAGTTAGCCAAAACAGAGATAGGTGGGTTCAGGTAGAGGAGATGTAGTCTCTTCATAAGAATGGCACATAGCAGTTGGTCCAGTTATCACAAGAAAAAAGATTTATTGGTTGCAAATGAGTTTATTAGCACAAGAAAAGGCTTTCAAAGCAAGGGGGTATCAAGTACAAGGCAAGACTAGTGGCCAGAGGAGACTCTCAAAAGAAAGCCCTATGAAGGACGAAGCAAAAAGAGCTGATGGAAGAAGTAAAGCGGAGTTGATGAAGGTACACACCAAGGAGAATCTAGCAAATGCACTAACCAAGGTTCTTCCATGGGATAACTTCCAGAAGTATGTTTCGTTGATGTAGCGGATGGACACGATGGATGTGCTGAGGCCTTGAAGCACCAAGATGGAGATTATTGGACCTAGTGTGGTGCTATCAAGGCTCAGGTTAGACTAACTTGTATTGGGCTGAGTGTGGGTCCAAAGGTTGAGATTAAATCAAGTCATGGGTGTACACGAGCTTGAAGATTAGTTTAATCTCATTGGGTTAGTCCATGGGAGTTCTTGTTGAGTCTGAGCTAAGCCATTTGGTCATCTATTTAAATCCTTGTTCGTAGGGTTTGATGTAGAATAGAAACAAGATTCTTTTCTCCCAAGAAAGTTTTTTCTCATCATCTTCTTCTTCTCTCCCTCTTCCTCCATCAGCAGTGCCTCCAGAACGAAGCCATGTGGCATAAGGGGTGAGCGTGACCTCCTCCCATGAATGAAATCGTGGGATCCTTTAATGAAGCAAGAGGCTTCGGGACAAGAACAGCTTCATGGAGCGCTCGGATCCATCGCAAGTCAAAGCTCCAATCAACGGGCTTGGAAATGTTCTAGCAATGTTCTAGCAGGGAAGAGTAAAAAAAATACAAAGGATTAAGAAAAGGGGTTGTGCATGGCTTTGAACCCATGACCAAAGGGTTCAAGGACAAGATGCATTATTGCTACGCCAATCTGATTGTTGGCAACGAAAGGTGAAAGCCCAGGATATTTTTTTAGCGACAAGATTCTACTAGTGTTCAATCACTAAACCCCAACAAAGATAAGGATTTTCACGTGTTTCTAAATTGAAAGTAGAACCACATTAAGGACATAATGACCAAGAAAGGGTTGATGATCTCAAAGTGGATGTGCCTTGTGTGGTTTCTCTGCCGATAATACAAGCCTTTCATACCATGTGTGCTCGGCCTTTGACAGCGGACTTTGGTCTTTGGAGTAATGCTTGCATTTTATCCTCCCTAGTGAGAGATACCACAAGCAAGCTTTAGCGCTTGAGTCTCGATATCTAAATTATAGTTTCATTCTCATTTTATTAATAAAAGTTTAATTAATTCTTATTTAGGAACCCTCATCCTCTTTTTTTACTTAAGCTTATCTTCCTTTGAGACATATTTAGAGATAAAGACATTCACACTCCAAGTCTCATCTAAAGCATTTTGATTTGGCTAAACTCAACAAAGAAGGAATTGAGCATATGATGAATCACAGACTTATCAAGAAGGGTGATGTCATAGGCTTCTAGCTTAGTATAAATATAGATTATTATCATAATAAAGTCCCTAACACCGACAACATTATCATATTTTATACCCTTTAGTTTGCTCATTAGGTTTCCTACTAGCTAATAGGTGTATGGAATATCTTATATCTTTATTCTATAATAATCAAGAAAACTTGGCATTGTTGATTCTATGAAATCCACTTATAAGATATTCAAAATAGAACTTTTCTTGGCATGTAAGCTTAAACAATTTGACATCGTCTATTTCGCATAAAATACTTTCTATTCAACAATTAATGCTCTCATTGTTAGGGTAAGAAGGCTTACTTTCATACAGAACTAGCTAGGTCAATATCACTGGCCTTGAAGACAAATTCTATATTCTCTTTTTATCTTTTATAGTTGGAGCTAGTTAGGTTCTCAATAGTAATATGATTATTATTCACATTAAAGAAAATTATTAAAGATAAAGAGTACAATATATTAAAAAAGCAAGCAATAAACAACAAAATAATCTCTATGCAAAATGACTATATAAACATAGATACATACATACATATATATGTACACATGGAGTTTGTAACTACAATTACACTTGGATTTGGATTTAGAATCTTAATCTAATGAGGATGCCAAGATTTAAATGAGGGAAATATGAGAATTCATATTGATATGTATTCAATTCTATTACTCATGCACTGAGTAGATCTTTAATATTTATATTTAGTAAACAATCCTAAATTAAACTATTTTAGTTAGCCTTTTTTAGTTGAGAACCTTGGTTGTTACATCTATCCTCTTCGTTGTCTTACAAGAAGCCCTTCATCACCTGCCAAGTAAGAGCCATCCTCTTTGTGACTAATAGCCCATGCTACAACCAAATGACATGAGCTTGGATATATTCAACCCAACCCCTTTATAACTCAGTGTATAGGCTAATGGTGTTGCAGTGCAAATTCAACTAATAGTTCAAAATAACACCATTGTTGCTTTCTCTTTCTTGCATGCTATTCCATGCCATTTTTTCACAATGAAATTAAGGTTTTGTTTGACATTGCCATAGGTAGCAAAGCATTTGACTATAGAGCTTTCACAGTGAAGCTTCTAATAAAAAGCCATTGTTATTTAGTAATTATATTTTTGAAGTATTATAGAATTTTAGCATCTATCAATATCAAACTAAGAAAGTACTTCTAGTAACAAAAATGATAAAAAGGGATATTGCAACATACTTTCAATTGCCTATTTTTATATCAAAAAATAATTATTATAAATTAATTTCAAGTTATAAATTATTTTACAATTTTAATATAAATAATATTAAAAGTATTTTTTGCATATTTATTCTTATAGATATTTGAAATTGTCTATATTTCATAAATTTACAATTTGCATATATAATATTATAAATGATTTCTTTTTTATATATAACTTTATAAATACATGAAATAATTAATGCATATGTCCTCACAAATTTTTGTTGTTAATGCATATGCATTTTGAATTCAACAAGGATTGACGTGCAAAAAAAAAAAATTGTACACACATAAATAGTAAAATTAAAATATTTACACTCAAAAATAAACTATATATATATATATAATCTATTAAAAATAATTTTTTATATATCCTATAAAATATAATTTTTTATATTATCATTATATAATAATAATATTATAATATAATTAATGTTATTAGAATGTAAGATTTTAATAATAATATAAATTATTATAATATATCATATAATTTTATTTTAATTATGATTATAATATTAAATATTATGATATTAAAAGTGACTATTTTCATATTTTGAACCTATGGTCTAATCAAAATAATTTTCTAATACATCCAGAGAAGATTAAAAGCTCAAAACTGAAGCTTTTTCTCAACATATTGTTTTGGCTTTTGGAGGAGTCAAAACTACTTCAAAACTTTACTAAATTTAGTAAAATCATCTTAAACTCGATTCGAAGAGGATGAAGAAATTCTTTCATCTCACTTCATTTGAATTATTTAATAAAAAAGAAAACAAGAAAATTAGTAAAAGTAGGATGTAGATTTTTTATTAATAAAAAACAAAACTGAGTTATACAATCTTTTTTATATTAGTGGGGTTTGTCTTTTCATAATTCAAGTTAGATTTCTGCTGTAATAAAAAAGAGTTAGTGCTTTTGCAAAATATATCTAACTAGTAGAAATAATCATGAAAAAATAAAAAATTTGCAAGAGGTCTATATTAACTTTGTCTCCAATTAGTACTATTATTTCTTTCCAAATTAAGAGATATTATTGGTTAGAAAAAAAAATTTGCTTTGTTCGATCAAATTATGGAATTTGGCCTAGATTGGTTAGAAAGGAACGGCATAGAAAATTGCAATATTCGTAATCTGGGGTTTGGAAGCCGCATCCCTCCCTAGCTTCCACGTGGTTTCCTATTGGACGAAGCAAAAGTCGGTGGGGTCCTCCTATATTATGCCCCATTAGAACGGGGCTCCTGGTCTAGTCAACCACGATTTAAAAACTTCTTTCCAATAATGTTAAGAGAAATACCAAGGAAACATACCTTCCATTTGGAACAAATAAATTTCATATTCTCAAAGCTACCTGATGCGAGGTAAAAATATCACCACATCCACTAGCAAACATGGCAGGTGACAAGATTCACCTCCAATTCTGATCCACTAACTGCCACAATATGTCCGTTCTCCTTTGCAGGAAAGGGCAAGCGATGCCACTTGCTATCTACGTACCTACGAGCTATCCCGTACCTCAGTAGGATTGAGCTATCTTCGAACCTCAGCAAGGTCGAGTTATTTCGTACCTCGGTAGGACCGAGCTATCTTTGAACTTCGGTAGGACCAAGTTATCTCAGTACCTTGAAGGGGCTGAGCTATCTCCGAACCTCGATAGGGCTGAGCCATCTCCATACCTCGGCAGGATCGATCCTCGTTCCTTCAATGTAAGCACCATTGCTGCTACAAAACATACCGGATATCTCGAAGAATGAACCACCTCGATTGCAAGGATTTTGAAGTGAGCTTCCCAAAATAGAAATAGAAACCAAATATAGCACTTCATCCATGATCAATGGGATTTCAAATTTCCGATAAAGCGTTCAACATCTTCATCAACTGCCGATCCCGGATGCTGGCCTTATCGGATGCCAACTCCCTAAAATGCACCCAAAAAATCAGGTAACTATTTACCTTCTTGGCAGCGCACAAATACCAAGTTCCAAGATCCCTAGGTACGCTCTAAAAGGTAATTCTAAGCCTCCAAAAATGAAGCAGAGGCCATTGCTCTCCAGAAACCTTCTTTGGAGCATCCCTTTGCAATAACCTTTTTTCCCTCATATATGTGCTAAGAGTATCCACTAACTTGGGCATCGGAGGGTCTTTCGTAGGGACCACCCATTGTTATTCTTAAGTGAGGGCTGTCATGCAGGTCCACCCGGATGGAAGAGCGCTATCCAGATCCTGACATGCACCTTCCTCGAGTCGGAGAATAAAATTCAACAGCAATAGATTAGCGCTAGAGGAAGGGTTTCAAGTCCCTCTAAAAACTTAAAATCAAGAATAAAAGGTTCAAACAAGAAGGATATTCCCTCAATGGCCAACCGTAAGAGAACAATCACATGTGCTCCTGATCAGGCCACCTCCCAGAGGCCTGATCCCACAAACATTGTGGTGCCTTCACAGCCTTTACCGACTGAGGCTCCTCCACCACTGGCATCCCCGGTCACCTAGGACCAATTTGGCGCACTGCTCCAGCAAGTTCAGGCCCTAGCACAATTGGCGCAAGGGCTCCCAGTTGCATCCTTAGTTAGCTAGACTACATGTTCAGTTAACTATTTCCATGAAACATTCGGCCAGAGAGGTGCAGCAAATTTCATTCTCGATTTAGTTAACTGGTAATGACCTCTAGTTAGCTAAATCCAAAAGTCACAGGGCTAGGAGAAGATTCATTTCCAATTTAGATAGCTGGACTAAAATCCAGTTAGCTAAATCAATCATGAACACGACCAAAAAATCTGTAGGGGATCCTTAGTTAGCTGGACTACATGTCCAATTAACTAAATTCAAGAAACCATCGGCCAAAGAATTCTGCAGCAAATTCCTAGTTAGCTGGACTATATGTCTAGTTAACTAATTCAAGAGTCACACGGCCAGGAAAGTTTGCAGGAAACCTTAGCTAGCTGGATCAAAAGTCCACTTAGCTATTTACATTATGAGTTCAGCTAGGAGAGCTTTCAGGCAAACCAGTTAGCTGGAGAAGAACTCCAGTTAACTAATTTAAAATTTTACATGGTCAGGATAACGTTTCAGCTAACTAGTTAGCTGGCAGAACATCCCAGTTAACTATTTTGAGCATCCATTCGGCCAAGAAGAATAACATGCAATCCAGTTAGCTAGAGAACCATCCCAGCTAACTAAAAAACAAGGTGGTTTGGCCAAAGTGATGCAGCAGCAGTTTTAATTGTCTAAACGACAACTCCAGAGGGTCATGGAACTTGATATGACTTTGTAACTCATTGAAATATCTTCTTGATATGCTGTATTTACTTGCAATGATCTTTGTTTCCATAATAAACATATTAGTGCCCTACTTAATTATTTTGTAATCATCAAAATCAACATGGAGTCAACAAGCTCCCTTGGTAGGGAGCCAAGGTGGCTCCTCTTCGAGACCTAATGGTAATGATGGAGCCACATTAAATATAAAGACATGTCTTATCTTTTGGACCTTTCTAATAGGCTCGAGCTCCATGCCTATTCCTTTTACCTCATGGGGGCAAGACAAACACCATAAGTATATATTTGGTGTAAGATTGGCAGTTAGTTGGTGATGGTTCCCATATAAGAATGGAAGCCCAAACCCTTCAATTGCTTTTCTACTATATTCACTCTTGGTGGTTTCATGGGATATTTAGTTTTATGGTTTCTTTGGCTTCTCCAACCTTCTATTTTTTGTGTGTTTCTTCTCCCCTAGTCTTTCTTTAGTGTCGATTCTTCCTTCTTTCTCCCTTGCATGAGTACCAGCATTAATTCTTAGCGCTTGCTGCTCCACCAGGATTTGAGTAGTTATTTTTCTCCTTTTCTTGTATTTTTAGTGCTTAATTTTCTTGCACCAAGGATAGCTTCATCAGTTCTTCTGGTCAAAGGTTTCCCATGGTGGAAAAAAGAGTTGGTTCTAGGGGAAGTTTGGTCTTTCGATTCACTGAAGGCTAGATCAATGCATCTTTTTTTTCCTTACTTTCATGCTTGGAAGAGACTTTTCCTAAGTTGCTAAAACATTGAGGTGGGGCAGATCCTTAATCCTCTTTGTGTGAGGAGGGTTTTCTTTGGAGGTGGTGCCACTTCCCTGCTTGGCTCCTGAGTGCAGTCTTTCTAAGTAGACTAGGGCTAACTCCCTTCATTACATGGAGAAGGGAATCTTTTTAAATGGTTTCTTCATTTAGTAATTTGCTTTCTTTTCCTTCAAGTAGAATTCTTCCAAGAGAACTGACTCCCTAATGGAGTGGGTCCCCTTCTTTTACTTCATGAGGAGTGTTTTTTTTTAGTATTTTCTATTAGTGATATGCTTTCATTTTTTTTCAAGCAGAATTCTTCTAGGTAGGTCAACTCTTTCACAAAGTTGACCCCCTTCTTTTGGTTGGTGAGGAAAGTTCTTTGAAATGATCTTTAGCATGTCTGCTATCCTTTTTACAAATAGAGATCCTCTAGATGAGTTGGCTTTTTTTATGGCATGGAGCCCCCCTTCTCTTCTTAGTGAGGAGAGTTCTTCTCTGCAGTTTTTAGTGTATCCATTCTCTTTTCTCTCAAATAGAATTTTTTTGGATAGGTAAGTTCTCTAGCACAAGCCTCCTTTTCCTCCTCTAAGGAGAGTTCTTTCGAATGGGCTTCATTATATTCTTTAAGTGTGCCAACTCTCCAATGGAGCGTGCATACATCTATTGCTTGATAAAAAGAGTTCTTTCAAGTGATCTTTGATATATCCACTCTCTTTCTTTTGATAAGAATTTATCTAAGATAGAGAGGACCTACTTGGATGAACTTGGATGAACTCTACTAAAAAAAAGGGCGGATACATTGAAGACCCCTTTATCTTGCTCAGTAAGGAGAATACATTCGAGTAGTCTTCAGCATATCCACTGTTTTTTTCTTCCACATAAGAGTTCTTCTAAGTGGGAAGGCTCTCTAACAAACAAACCTCATCTTGCTTGATGAAAAAAGTTCTTTTGAGCGATCTTCAATGTATTTGTTTTCTCTTTCTTTTGAATAGAATTCTTCTAGATGGTCTAACTTTTCTAGCGGAGCAAACCTTCTTCTCTTGTCTAGCTTTCAAGTAATCAAATTCTTTGAAGTAATCTTTAGTGTATCTGCTTTTTTTCCTCTTAAGTAAAGTTTTTCTAAGTGGACCAACTCTTTAGTGGAATAAACCTCCTTCTTTCACTTAGTGAGGAGAAATCTTTCGAATGGTCTTCAGCATATCTATTCTCTCTATTTTCCAAATAGATTTCTTCTAGGCAGATTGGCTCTGTAGCAAATCAGACTCTCTTCTTTTGCTTGGCAAAGAGAGTTTTTCTAAGCGAATTTTAATAAATCACTCTCTCTTTCGTTCAAGTAGAGTTCTTTTAAGAAAGTCATCTTTTTAGCAGAGTGGACATCCTTTTCTTACTTGGTAAGAAGAATTTTTATGAGTGGTCTTTATCATATCTAGTCTTCCTTTATCTCTAATAGAATTTTTTCAAGCAAGTTAACTATTTAACAGAGCTGACATCCTTTTCTTGCTTCATAAGGAGAGCTTTTTTAAGTGAACTTTTATGCATCTACTCTTTCTTTCTCTCAAGTAGAGTTATTTTAGATAGTTTAATACTTTGGTAGAAAAAAGCTCTTCTCTTATTTGTCAAGAAGAGTTCTTCCCAATTGTCTCCAATATATTCATTTTTTTTAGTAAAGTTCTTTCAGATAGGCCAACTTTGAATGGAGTAGACCCTTTTTTTTTTTTTTTTGCTTACTAAGAAGAATTCTTTTGAGTGATCTTCTAACCAATAGACTGAACTCCATGGGTCATCATAAGTGTGCTCAACTAAACATTTCATTTGAAAATGCAAACACTTAGCACAACACTTCATTTGAAAATGCAAAAATGAGGTGAACCAAACTTTATGAGTGATCATCTCATGAGCTATACCTATTGGAAAAACATCGATCAACTACGACACTTTGGTCCCATCACTTGGTGCTCTAGTAAGCCATGACGCTTTGTTTCCATCGCATGGAGTTGCTAGCTAGGATAGTAAGGGAAGGTCGCATGATAACACTTTGCTATCTATGTAAGAAAGTGCTCAAATTCTATAGGCCTGTGGTATCGCTATCATCAATAGATCTTCTTTTCTTTTTTTTTAAAAAAAGGGAGGGGAAAGTGGGGGGGAGTAGTTGAGGCATCAAGGCCTTAGATTAGCTCACTCTTAATTTCTATTTAAGGTGAAGAATGGAAAGTGAGCATCACTGCCTCATCTCCATTGCTTCTTCTGTTATAGCCATGAGGAGGCCTTATTTTGACCTACATCATTTCTTATCATGATGTTACAACAATAAGAAGAAATTCTAGTGCTTCATTGAGAGATTGAGAGACTTTAGAGGGAGCTGGCAACTACCAAGCCTAGGCCATTAAGGGATACCGGTGCTTCAAAGCCTTTTATGATGAGCTAATTCATCGCTTCTAGGTGCCATCACTCTCCAATTCTAAATGGGTAGTGATAAAGGAATTAATTTTTCTTCACCATCTACTTTCTTTCTCTTTTTCTTCTTTCCCCTTGTTTTTGAGATGATAGAAGCTCATCTATAGCAATTCATGACTGGATGCACTCTAGCCATACTACTTAGATCCGGCCAGCTTCTTAGCTGAGGCCTTCTGAGGTGGGGATCTTTCTCACCTTGTCTTTCTTCTTTAAAGTGGTGATGTAGCACTATAGTGCCATAATTTGTTCACTTTTAAGTTCTTTGATTCCATCACATTTTGAAAATTCATGGCGATGAGACAACTTGATGCTATAACTTTTAAAGTGTTAAAGCCAAGATGCCTCAAAATAGTATTATAAGTTGAGGGAGACTTCATTATAAGATGATCTTACATTATTATGGCTTGGTGGGATTCCTTCTCTGTAGTTACTAATAGGTTAATAGTCTCCTTAATTGGGATCAAGCTTCTAAATAAGCTGACCAATAGGCCACCAAAGGATTTTAATCGGTCACCACTAATCTCCATCCTTTTGAAGGATTCAAAGTAGAAGATATCAGTTAAACTATCATCATCAACCAGTATCTTCTTCACTTGATAATTAGCAATAATCATAAGATTACTAGTGCATCATATGAAGGATCTATATCCACTCTAAGTCAGCATCGATGAACGGTATAATCTTTTGTATTTTTTGTCTCTTCAATGCCTCGGCTCTATGTTGTTAGGTGTATTCCTTCCTAGACAAGGAACTTTATCCATCAATCATAAATCCATTAGGAATCATGCCGACTCTCTTGATGGTGGATTGTCAACTACTAAGAACTAGCATCAAGTTCCTCAACTTCTGGGGTAGACTATTGGGACCTCGGGTAAACCCCGTGAGGTAACACAAGACTGTTTGACAAAGCTCAAATAGCATGGCCTTCACTTTGCTTCCTATAAGCAGCATCAATTTGATCGTGCCAAAATTTCTCGTGAGACATTGAGTGCCAGCAAAGTAAGCTTAGAATTAAAGCAAAATCCAATTTGCTAACCTTGTGTGAGGGAGCTCCATGATTGGGTTGATACTCTTGTGATGATAAAGGAAGAGCATGAGAAGTGCTGAGGGCTACCTCTCTGATACTCAAGATAGTAGGAAAGATAGTTAAAGAAGACAGGAATAGACCTTATAGCCATTCTATATTGAAAAGATGGGGGAGGATGTAAGTTTTCGGGCTTGTAGCCAAGATGGGTGGTGAGAAGAATGAGAGATTGAAAAGGAGTGGAATTCAAGGAGCCAAAGCTAAAACCTTTACATCTTTGGGAGAGATTCTTCTTCTAGGCAAGCTTTGGTCCCGATATTCAATGCTACCCACGTCATGGTGGCATGCCTTGTTGTAGTGGTGAGATGAGTCAGCAACGGGACTGCCCTAACTGCTATAGGCCATTCTTTAGCGTAACGAGGAACATGGGTATGATCGATATCTAGTCTTATCCACAATTCTACTAAGCAAAATTACTAAGGGGCTATGCTGCTCAGCAGATATTGTTCGATCATTGCAAATGGCAATGATTTAACCTAAAGACTATGTGCCCATGTCAACATAGAGTGAGATCAATTTAGTTCGATTAGTAATATATTGCAATATATAATATGATATATGATATATATAGTATTATAGTGTATTATAATATTAAAATATAATGTAATAATATATTATTATGGTACTATAATATATATAATAATATTATTAGATATTAAATCATAATATTACTTTTTGTTATTATGAATTATTTAACAATTAATAGTAATATATTATACTATAATGATTATAACAAATTTTAAATTATAATCATTATTATATCTAATTATGTGTTAATTAAATGCAATCATCATTAATAAATTATAACTATTAATTATAATTAGATATACTTATAATAAAACAATTAAACATGATTTGAGAATATAATTAACACAATAATTTTCACAGCATTATTTCCAACTAATCATGAAACAGGGAAAACTTAGGAAAATGACACATTAAATCTAATTTTTATTTGTTTCAAACATACAATTTATTTTAATAAAAATCGTAACTTTTCTCCCAAGACAAAGTCTGGTCTTGCACCATCATTCCTCTATTAAATGGGCTTCATGAGCTACGAGGAATGAGAATACGCCAGGCGCGATATTAATCCTTTTTGCGTTGTTTTGGGTTCAAGAAAAGCTGCGTGTCTATGTGTGTGTTTGAAACGGCAGAACCTGCATGAAATTCCTGGCCTCGTTTAGCTTGGCTAAGAGCATGACTAAGGCATGAAGAAAATAGAAAAGAAAGAAGAGCAATGGAGTGGCCTCTCCTCTTTATTACCATCTTCTTGTTATCATCGTCATCTCATCTACTCTTTTGTGCTTCAAAAGATTTGCTATCTGCCGGTGAATCGAAGTCCCTGAACGAGCCCTTGGTCTCAGACGGCGGAGCCTTTGCTCTGGGTTTCTTCCATCTCGGTGATTCAAAGTCTCATTTCTACCTTGGTATATGGTACAACAATATGGCTCGTGGAACATTTGTATGGGTCGCCAACAGAGATAAACCGATAAATGATTCTTCAGCGACTCTCAAATCTCAAACGACAGCAATCTCCTTGTCATCGACTCAGAAGGTGCTATCTTCTGGTCATCAATGTTACGGGCACCGGTTCATCGGAAAAGAGTACAGTTGCTGTACTGTGGAATACGGGCAATCTTGTTCTTAGAGAAGGCAGCAATAATACTACTCTATGGCAAAGTTCGATCGCCCTGTTGACAACTTCCTTCCCGGCATGAAGATCGAATTCAATCGCAAGACACACAGAGGCAATAGGTTAACATCTTGGAAGGGTCCACAGGATCCCTCCCCTGGGAAATTCTCTTTCGGTGTTGATCCTAACGCTAGTCTCCAGAGTTTCACATGGCGGGGTTCCGAGCCCTACCGCCGAAGCTTGGTGTGTAATAACCCATCTTATTTTAATGGTCCTTATTTTATTAACTAGCGTTTCTCCAATTAAAAAGTGATAACAGCCCCCCCCCTTTAATATTTGAACGCTTGCTTGATGGGAGCATGCGGTGAAGGAATTGAGTATAAAAAGGGACCCTTCCTAAAGTTTTCAATATGGTTATCGAAGAGAAACCTAATAAGCGAAGGCATTGGCATTGTGTTCCTGATCAAGAGCACATCCTGAAGGCATACACCATCAGAATGCGATGGCTCGTTGATTAGAAGACCTCAATCAAGATCCATCGAGAGATTAAGATCCATCGAGGAGGAGGAAGATCAAATCGAGATCCCAAAAGAAAGAAAGATCAAGATCCCGTGCAGCTGATTCAAGGAAGATCGGATTTCTTACCCTCATCGGATAGACCATTAATAATAATGGCTGGAGGTAATTATCGATCATAAAATATATTGATATCGTGATCAATATATTTAAATTAAGTCTTACATTTGGTATCAGAGCTTTTTAAAACCTCTGCCTTATTTTGTGAGAATTTCTATCCAAGTTTCTCTTTTCAAGCAATTTATGCCGCGTGTTTTCTGTTTTCAGTTTTTCGGATCTCAGGTTTCGATCAGTTCTGATCTTTGTTCACGGAATTGACAGAATCCATTAAACCTATTTCAGATTCCGATTTTTGTGGAAACAAAACGTGGCTTCTTTCTTTTCTATTAAAGATTTCTTTCTGGCATTAAAGGTTTTCCGGATTTCTTTTTTGTATTAAAGAGATAGCATTAAAGAAAGAAAAAGAAAAGAAACGTAGCATTAAAGAAAAGAAAAACTAAATGCAGCAGAAACGTGGCTTCCATAACCACATGCGGTGATATATTAAAACATATTAAAAAAGGAGAAAAAACTTTCGGTTTTGCTTTTCTCGCTTATGGTCTTTCAGTTCTCTCACGGGATTTAAAATTTGGATTGGTTAAATTTTGAATGCATTTATTATCTGTTTAATGTTTTATTAAATCATGTAACATGATTTGTTTTTATCATTTGTTTCTTGAGTTTAAATTTTTGTATTAAAATACGCCTCCTGAGTCTCTATGCCTACGATGTTTTGCATAGACTGGCCCAAGGGAATAATGAGCTACGGCCGGACGTATTTTAATTAACAAAAATTTTTCTTAAGATGATAATTTCAAAATTCATTAAATAGATATTGAAATGTTATCTTCTGTTCTGCATACTAGATTTATTCTATGCGTGAATTTGGTGGTAGTGTGAAAATCACAGTGTAAATCCTTTCAAGGTCTGATTGGTCAGTTGGTGTCTAGAAAGGTAAAGAGATTGTGGTTACTTAATTGGTTCCGTTGACTGACCTAAGGAAAGCAACGGGGGGATCCCCACTTCTCTTTCACTGGCCTGGCCAATTTGACTAACTTAGATCTTGATTTAGAAATGTTACGTTGATTAAGATCACTACCTAATAATCATGCTAAATTGGTTAATCTATATGCATATAATGTCATGTGATCAATATGATGTTGATTAATTGAGGAGTAGCCACAGCATCTTTGATTAATCAAAATTATATATTGAGTTGCAAAGATCACATAAGGTTAGATGACATTAATTGTGACTAATTATATTAATGTAATGAATCTTATCCCACAGGAATTTTTGTTGCACTAATATAATTAATTAGGATGCGATAACAAATTATTTTCTTAATTACCCACAGGAATTAAGAAAGGAATATAATTTGTTAGTCACATCATTAAGCTAATGAGTCTATTTGAGTATAATAACTTAGTTCACAGGTAGTTATTGTATGTTATTGATTCATGTTATTGCATGTTTACATTGGTAAAATATGACATCAAGTTATATGCCTCAAATTCAATTACATGAACATGATTTTATTTTTATGCAGCTATTTTGCCTATTAATATTTCTGATATAAAATGTGACATTCCCGATTTAAGTGGTGATAATTATAAATTATGGAAGGAGAGAATTCTTCTTCAATTAGGATGCATGGACATTGACTATGCTATCAGGAAGGATGAACCACATTCAGTTACATCAACTAGCACTCAGGCTGAGATTGTTGCGTATGAACGATGGGAACGATCCAATCACCTCAGTATGATGTTCATACGTACTAAAATTTATGCTAGTATACGTGGTTCAATTCCTGAGTGCAAAAATGTCAAGGAACTTCTGAAGGCTATTGATGCACAATTTGAGTCTTCAGATAAGGCAATGGCTAGCACCCTAATGACAAAATTATCATCAATGAAGCTCACTACGGTTGGAGGTGTGCGTGAGCACATCATGAAGATGAGGGACATTACGGCTCAGTTGAAATCCCTAGAGGTTGAGATGTCAGAATCTTTCTTGGTGCACTTTATTTTGAGCTCACTCCCACAGCAGTATAGTCCCTTCAAAATATCTTACAACACACATAAGGACAAATGGTCAATTAATGAACTTCTGACCATGTGTGTTCAAGAGGAAGGGAGGCTGATTTTAGAAATGGGAGAAAGTGCATATTTAGTCACTCAGAGAAAGACTAAAGCTCCCAAAGCCAAACGCAAAGGAAAGGGTAAAGTATCCATCCATACAGAAGACAAGAAGGAGTCCAAGTGCTTCTTTTGCAAGAAGAAAGGGCATATAAAGAAAGATTGTCTCAAATTCAAAGCTTGGCTTGACAAGAAAGGTACTCTAACCTCATTCATATGTCATGAATCCAATTTGGTTATATGTCATAACACATGATGGATTGATTCTGGTTCTACAATCCATGTTTCAAATACCTTGCAGGGTTTTCTAAATCAAAGGAAACCATTGGGAAGTGAACAAAGCATCTATTCAGGAAACAAGATGGGTTCACATGTGGAAGCAATTGGGACGTGCAGACTTATTTTACATTCTGGTTTTGTTTTGGATTTGGAAAAGACATTTTATATTCCAAGTTTCTCTAGAAATTTGATTTCAGTGTCAAGGCTTGCACCAGCAGGATATTCCTTTAATTTTAATAAAAGCTCTGTTGATTTATTTTATAAATCTAAGCTTATTGGGAATGATATATTATCAGACAATCTTTTCCAAATCAATTTGAAAAATAATACCACCTATAATGTGATGCACGCCCAAACTGGTATGAAAAGATGTGTTATAAATGAGAATTCCTCTATTTTGTGGCATCGAAGATTAGGTCATATCTCCATTGAGAGAATTAAAAGATTAGTAAAAGATGGAGTACTTGATACTCTTGATTTTACTGATTTTGACACTTGTGTGGACTGCATAAAGGGAAAGCAAACCAACAAGTCCAAGAAAGATGCCAAGAGAAGTTTGGAAATACTGGAGATCATACATACAGATATCTGTAGCCCAGATATGGATTCGTATGGTCAGAGATACTTCATCTCATTTATTGATGACTATTCACGATATATGTATCTCTACCTACTTCATAATAAGAATGAAGCATTAGATGCCTTTAAGGTATTTAAGGCAGAAGTAGAAACAATGCGGCAAGCAAATTAAAATCGTGAGGTCAGATAGAGGTGGAGAATATTATGGTAGATACACTGAGAATGGACAAGCACCTGGTCCGTTTGCTAGGTTTCTTGAAGAAAATGGAATTGTTGCATAATACACCATGCCAGGGTCTCTGACCAAAATGGTGTAGCTGAAAGGAGAAATCGGACATTATTGGACATGGTAAGGAGCATGATTGTCAGCTCTAACTTACCTAAATCCTTATGGACTGAAGCTCTTAAAACTGCTGCGTATATATTGAATCAGGTTCCAACCAAGGCTGTTTCCAAAATGCCATTTGAGTTATTTAAAGGTTGGAAACCAAGTCTGCAACATATACGTGTTTGGGGATGCCCATCTAAAGTAAGAGTCTATAATCCACAAGAAAAGAAACTAGACCCAAGGACTATTAGTGGATACTTTATTGGATATGCTGAGAAGTCCAAGGGTTATAGATTTTATTGTCCATCTCACAGCACTAGGATTGTGGAATCAATAAATGCAAAATTTCTTGAGAATGACTTGATCAGTGGGAGTGATCAATCTCAGATTTGGCTTCTTCTGAGAAAGATCATTCAGTTATTCCAACTTCCACTTCAAGTGAGAGATTGATTGTTATTTATAGCACTCCTCAAACTCAATTAAGTGCCCAACAACCAGTCATTGAGATTTCACAAGCTGGTGGTAATCTAGAAGATCGTGTTATTCATTAACAATCAGTTGTGCAAGATACTCCTCAAGAGGTCATTGACACAACATTAAGAAGATCAACTAGAATAAAGAAATCAGCAATTCCTAGTGATTATGTTGTGTATCTACATGAATCTGACTATAACATTGGAGCCGAAAATGATCCTAAAATATTTTCACAAGCCATGAGTTCTAAGGAATCAAACTTGTGGTTCAATGCCATGAAGGACGAGATGGAATCTATGGCATCTAATCGAGTCTGGGATTTTGTTGAGTTGCCTGATGGTGTAAAAGCCATTGGATGTAGATGGATCTTCAAAATAAAGAAAGACTCACAAGGCAACATTGAGAGATATAAAGCAAGACTCGTTGCCAAAGGATTCACTCAGAGGGAAGGAATCGACTACACGGAGACATTTTCTCTTGTATCCAAGAAAGACTCTCTCCGAATAATTATGGCATTGGTAGCTCATTTTGATTTTGAGTTACATCAAATGGATGTGAAGACCACATTCCTTAATGGAGATCTAGAGGAAGAGGTTTACATGAAACAGCCTGAAGGATTTTCCTCTAGTGATGGTGAGCATTTGGTTTGCAAGCTTAAGAAATCCATATATGGATTGAAACAAGCCTCACGTCAGTGGTATTTAAAATTTCATGATGTGATCTCTTCCTTTGGTTTTGAAGAGAACATCATGGATCAATGTATATACCAGAAGGTTAGTGGGAGCAAAATTTATTTCTTGGTCCTATATGTGGATGACATTCTACTTGCAACCAATGATAAAGGGTTGCTATATGAGGTGAAACAATTTCTCTCCAAAAATTTTGATATGAAAGATATGAGTGAAGCATCTTATGTCATTGGCATTAAGATCCATAGAGAAATATCTCGAGGCATTTTGGGATTGTCTCAAGAAACTTATATCAATAAAGTCTTGGAGAGATTTCAGATGAAAAATTGTTCACCAAGTGTTGCACCTATAGTGAAGGGTGACAAGTTCGCTTTGAACCAGTGCCCTAAAAATGAACTTGAACGGGAATAGATGCACAACGTTCCATATGCTTCAGCTGTTGGAAGCCTAATGTATGCTCAGGTTTGCACAAGACCTGACATTGCATTTGCAGTAGGAATGTTGGGAAGATATCAGAGTAATCCAGGTTTAGACCACTGGAGAGCTGCTAAAAAGGTCATGAGGTATCTTCAAGGGACCAAGGACTATATGCTCATGTATAGACAAACTGATCATTTGGAGATAGAGGGCTACTCAGATTCGGACTTTGCTGGCTGCGTTGATTCTTGGAAATCAACATCAGGATTTATATTTATGTTAGCTGGTGGAGCCATATCATGGAGGAGTGCAAAGCAGACCTTGACTACTACCTCTACTATGGAAGCGGAGTTCGTTGCTTGTTTTGAGGCTACTTCGCAAGGTGTATGGTTGAAGAGTTTCATCTCAGGGCTTAGAATTGTTGACTCTATTACTAGGCCAATTAAACTGTATTGTGACAATTCAGCTGCTGTATTTTTGGCTAAAAACCATAAGAGTGGTAGTCGAAGTAAACATATCGACATTAAGTATTTAGCCATAAGAGAACGTGTTAAAGAGAACAAAGTGGTCATAGAATACGTTAGCACTGAATTGATGATAGCTGATCCTTTGACTAAAGGCATGCCAATTAAGAAGTTTAAGGATCATGTGATAAGAATGGGAGTTGGTTCCATGATATAATTGTATGGATAACAATTTGAACAAAGAAACTCTTATTTCAATCATTTGTTTATTTCTCATTCAGGTGTACACATTATATGACTTTTGAGAAATGACAAACTTTTCTTTTGGACTCTGAATAAACATATGGTTTATTCATTATGTTATGTTGTCACATTTGGAATAGTGGTAAAGAAATTGAATGCATTGTAATACATAGAAGATAATACTCAATTATAGAGGACCTATCGCTATGATTCATGTATTTAGTTTCTTGTTCAGTGTTGATAAAATATACGGACCAAGTGGGAGAATGTAATAACCCATCTTATTTTAATGGTCCTTATTTTATTAACTAGCGTTTCTCCAATTAAAAAGTAATAACAGCCCCCCCCCCCCTTTAATATTTGAATGCTTGCTTGATGGGAGCATGCGGTGAAGGAATTGAGTATAAAAAGGGATCCTTCCTAAAGTTTTCAATATGGTTATCGAAGAGAAACCTAATAAGCGGAGGCATTGGTATTGAGTCCCTGATCAAGAGCACATCCTGAAGGCATACACCATCAGAATGCGATGGCTCGTTGATTAGAAGACCTCAATCAAGATCCATCGAGAGATTAAGATCCATCGAGAGGAGGAGGAAGATCAAATCAAGATCCCAAAAGAAAAGAAGATCAAGATCTCGTGCAGCTGATTCAAGGAAGATCGGATTCCTTACCCTCATCGGAGAGACCATTAATAATAATGGCTGAAGGTAATTATCGATCATAATAAATATATTGATATCGTGATCAATATATTTAAATTAAGTCTTACATGGTGTGGAGCGGGGAAAAGCTCACTGATGTTCGAGTGCCTGATTACGGCGGCGCAACATATCTAACAATCAAGAATACGGAGGACAAGATCTCCATGACACTTGATGTCTCCGATGGTTCATCGAATATCAGGTACAAACTAGACCATTCAGGCCAAATTCTGCTACTGGTATGGGATTATATCTTCAAGAACTGGAGCATTGTTTCATCAGTGCCTTATAGTATCTGTGAGAGAGATGGCCATTGCGGTCCATTTGGGTATTGTGATGGTACTGAATCAGTGCCAACGTGTAAGCGTTTGGAAGGTTTTGAGCCGAGGTTTCAAAGTGATTGGAATAGAGGGAATTTTTCAGGAGGTTGTGTGAGAAACACAACTTTGGAATGTGGTAATAAGGATGGATTTTTGACTCTGGGGGCCATGAAACTGCCAGATCGATTCTCATTTCTGAGGAATAAAGCGTTGACGAATGTAAAGCAGAATGTGCTGCCATCTGTTCTTGCACTGCATACGCTTATTCTTATTTGCCAGTGGGGATTGTTTATGTTTCCCGGTGTTTGGTTTGGATGGATGATTTAATAGATGCTGGGAAGGTTAATTTGGGAGGAGAGAGCCTCTACTTGCGTTTGGCAGGCCCGGACTGGGGTATGTTCAGCTCCTGCTCTCTTTCCATTTCTTATTCCTTTTCATCCATTAATTTTGTTGCAAGCAGTACCATATTGTAGCAGTCAAGCATGTAAGAAAGCCATAAAAGTCACTGTAAGAATCCAATACCTTTGATCAATTCTTGACTACAATAAGACGATGAAGCTAGTGCATATGCTTCTAACACTGTTTCGACAGACAGCTAACCATCGCCTCTGCATCTGGTGCACGATTGCATATAAATATCAACTCGAATGCACGGTTAACATTCACTGCTGAGTTCCATGATTGCTGCAATATCTGCCGATATTGATTAGGTTTAATTCAATAAATACCTGTGATATCCTTTCCTGACCACATCTGCCAACATGCACACAAATGAAGGAAAAATATGAAAACAGTACCCCGAAAAGAATTGATAAGCCCATGGGACTTTGATCCATCAATTTGGTACCTTTCTCCTGAGGGCGTATCACTGTTTCATTCTTCATAATTTGAAAATAAAAATTATGCTTTGGTTGTTGACTTGTATTTTGTTTGAACACCAATTATTAAACTCCTATCTTTTCCACTTGACATTCCATCAGATTTGGCCTCCACTGATTATAGATGTCCGAAAGATTCTGAACAGTCTATACTATATTGTTGTTAAGGAGATGGAGCTGTCATTTATCATTTGCATGGTACTTTCCTGCCGGTGTGGCCTGGTACACCCTGCTCCTCCATCCTTAATATAAATCCTTAATGTAAACAAGGCAAATTTGTCCCCACGTAAAATAAATTTATTTGATAGAGGTTCAATTAAATTATTTTCTAGCCCCTCATGCTGTTTGCAATGACTTGTGCTGCTTCTTAATTTTCCAGAATGTGATGAAAATTTGTAACTGACATCCAGTAGCTTCTTAACTTCTGCTTGAATAGGGAGGAGCTTGTGATACTTTCTTCTTGTCCTCCTTTTTTTAAATAAATTAGGTAGGTTAAAAACCCTCCTTTCTCCTTAAAAAATAGAAGACTTACTAAAAGTTTACATTGAACTTGCTGAAACTTTGCTTAAGCACTCCTTGCTATGATTTTGCTGCTTTCTGATTATTATGATGCATCATTAATGAATTAACTTTAGAATTTTGTTCAGCTTACCAAGCTTTTCATCTATGCAACTCAACTAAAGTAGTGATTTTCTCTTTTCACTAAAATTTGCAATTCAGATTTTGAAAAGGAATTTGAAAGAATGGCCACAGGTAGGACAAAATGGTGTTATTTAACATTTCTAAATTTGTTGCCATCTACAGGAAGCAAGAGAAATATGACGATAATGGTTCCCGTAGCACCTATTTCTAGAGCCTTTTTTTCCAATCATTTTTACCTATTTGTAAGCTAACAAAATTTTCAAATGCATTTCATTAAGCTTCTTTTTTTTTTCCCCCCTTCTTTCTCTCCGGCAAGAGGCAGTAAGAAAAAGACAAGGATAATATTCATTATAGCACCTGTTTCTGGGGCAATTCTTTTGATCATTTTAACTTGCTTGGCGTTCAAAGGTAAAATAAAAGTTAATACTATAAAACAAAGTTGCCTACTTGTCTTAGTTGAATATATTGCAGTATTTAAGCAGTCTATGTCTCCTATCCAGGTATATGGAAGGCTGGTAAGAATCAAGGAAGGTTGCCTGATGATCTGAGTTTAAGTACAGAAATTCCAAAGGACTTACATGTTCCTAGTAGATTTGGAGAAGAGAAGCATGGTCATGACTCTGAACTTCTGTTAATAAATTTTGAAAGTGTATCAATTGCCACCAATAATTTCTCTGATTCACATAAACTTGGACAAGGAGGATTTGGCAAAGTTTGCAAGGTAAACGACAGTATTATACTAGAATACCAGATTTCGAACATAAATGTACTTTTGTTGAATGAATTATGTATTTGTTGTTTGATATAGCTTATCTCCATCTCCCTGCATCAAGTTCAGGGTGGCCCTTCATCTTTAATCATGAATTTTGAAGTTGCCTCTTCTATCACCAAATAGTCCATATATTTATGATAGAATAATGCTTGCAAGAAAGGAAAAGGAAGACATTCCTCAATATTCATAAGACAGCAGAACTCATTTCTCATTCCCATTTAAGTTAATGAAGCACACTGTGACATGTTAAAATGATGCTTATTTTTCAGGGTCAGCTGCCTAATGGGCAAGAGATTGCTGTCAAACGACTTAGCAGAAATTCTGGTCAAGGCTTGGAGGAATTCAAAAATGAAGTTATATTGATTGCCAAATTACAACACAGGAATTTGGCTAGGCTTCTTGGTTGCTGCATTGAAGGAGAAGAAAAGCTATTGATCTATGAGTACATGCCGAATAATAGCTTGGATGCCTTTCTCTTTGGTTTGCTCCTTTTCTATTCATTACAATTTTAATATCTTGTTAGCAATCTGCATGGCACATTTCTTTATATTTTACTAGAATATCTTAACATTACACAGATTAAAAGCTTGGATGTTCATTAACAAAATTTATAATATATTTTTCTTAATAGATCCTGCAAAGAAACAACTGTTAGATTGGGAGAAATGTTTTAATATAATCAAAGGAACTGCTCGAGGGCTTCTATATCTTCACCAAGATTCAAGATTAAGAATAATTCATCGAGATCTAAATGTTAGTAACATTTTGCTGGATCATAATTTGAACCCGAAGATTTCTGTCTTTTGGTATGGCAAAGATCTTTGATGGTGATCAGAATCAAGCAAATACTAATCGAGTTGTTGGAACTTAGTGAGTAGTGCTTGCAGTTTATCCTCGATAGCGAGAGAGACCACAAGAAAGCTTTAGCGCTCGATTCTTGGTATCTAAATTCTTGTTTCATTCTCATTTTATTAATAAATATTTAATAAATTCTTGTTTGGAAACCCTCATCTTCTGTTTCTACTTAAGCTTATCTTCCTTTGAGACATACTTAGAAATAAAGACATTCACGCTCCAAGTCTCATCTAAAGCATTTTGATTTGGCCAAACTCAACAAAGAAGGAATTAAGAATATGATGAATCACAGACTTATCAAGAAGGGTGATGTCATAGGCTTTTAGCTTAGTATAAATATAGATTATTATCATGATAAAGTCCCTAATGCTGACAACATTATCATATTTTATACCCTTTAGTTTGCTCATTATGTTTCCTACTACCTATATGTAATATCTAATATCTTTATTCTATAATAATCAAGAAAACTTTGGCATTGTTGATTTTACAAAATTCACTCATAAGATATTCAAAAACAGAACTTTTCTTGGCATGTAAGCTTAAACAATTTGACATCTTCTATTTAAAGTAAAATTCTTTATATTCAACAATGCTCTCGTAGGGTAAAAAGGCTCACGTTCATACATAATTAGCTAGGTCAATATCACTAATGTTCAAGGCAAATTCTATATTTTCTTTTTATCTCTTATAGTAAGAGCTAGTTAATTAGGATCTCAATAGTAATATGATTATTATTTACATTAAAGAAAACTATTAAAGATAAAGAATATAGTATATTAAAAATGCAAGCAATAAATAACAAAATAGTTTCTATGCAAAATGACTATATAAACATACATATATACACACATGGAGTTTGTAACTAGAATTAGACTTGGATTTGGATTTAGAATCTTAATCTAATGAGGATGTCAAGATTTAAATGAGGGAAATATGTGAGAATTCATATTGATATATTCAATTCTATTAGTCATGCACTAAGTAGATCTTTAATATTTATATTTAGCAAACAATCCTAAATTAAACTATTTTAGTTAGCCTTTTTTAGTTGAGGACCTTGGTTGTTAAATCTATCCTCTTCATTGTCTTACAAGAGAGGCCTTGCATCACCTGTTAAGTAAGAGCCATCCTCTTTCTAACTAATAACCCATTCTCCAACCAAACGACATGAGCTTGAATATATTCAACCCAACCCCTCTATAACTCAGTGTATAGGCAAATGGTGTTGTGGTGCAAATTCAATTAATAGTTCAAAATAACACAACTGTTGCTTTCTCTTTCTTGCAACCTATCCCATGCCATTTCTTCACAATAAAATTGAGGTCTTGTTTGACATTGCCATAGGTAGCAAAACATTTGACTATAGAGCTTTCACAGTGAAGCTTCTAATAAAAAGCCATTGTTATTTAGTAATTATATTTTTGAAGTGTTGTAGAATCTTAGCATCTATCTAGCATCAAATTAAGAAAGTACTTTTAGCAACAAAAAAATGATAAAAGAGAATATTGCAACATACTTTCAATTGCCTAATTTTTTATACCAAAAATAATTACTATACATTAATGTTAAGTTATAAATTATTTTAAAATTTTAATATGAATAATATTAAAAAGTATTTTTTGCATATGTATCCTTGCAAATATTTGAAATTGCATCTATACTTCATAAATGTACAATTTGCATATGTAATATTATAAATGATTTTTTTTAATGTATAACCTTATAAATACATGAAACTGTGTATGTCCTATAAATTTTTTGTATTAGTTTATGCATTTTGGCAGTGTTTGGATGTTTTATTTCTGATTGAAATAAGGACTTTTTTTCATATTATTCTTCTAAACAAGAAAGAAAAAATTAGTGAGCCCTTCAAGAATTTTTATTCTTCTCAAACGATGGTATTCTCGTTTTGCTATTCCAATGTTACCTAAGAATAGCTGTATTCTCACTTACGGTATTCCCAGGGCATCCGTAGAAGAAAAAATGGAAATAAAATGTAAGCGATTCGGTCGTCATGCAATGGACTGTTGAATGCTTTTATGCATATAATGCATGATTGAAATGTAAATGGAACAGACTTGGTGTTCCTTTGATGCATTTTCTTTGCAGGTATGGAGCTGGGTTTAGAATCATTTTATATATTTATTTATTTATTTGGTGGGGGGAGAGGGGTCATTTGTG
Organism: Calamus simplicifolius; assembly: GCA_900491605.1. Lineage (NCBI taxonomy): Eukaryota > Viridiplantae > Streptophyta > Magnoliopsida > Arecales > Arecaceae > Calamus > Calamus simplicifolius. Next base: position 649,302 of record UESW01004054.1, on the reverse strand, counting down.
TGCAGGATTGTAGACTGACCTCCTTTAAAAGGAGACGATTTGTCTGTTCCAGTTAGATAAGCAAAATTTTAGATAGAAAAAAATAAGATCTATATTCATAAAAAATTGAAGAAGCTCTGAGCAAGGTCCAGAGATGTGTTTCTGCTGCTGATATTGAGCGCCATGAGAAGTGGTTTGCAGAATTTGGATCAGCTTGATACTCATGAGTTTCTGGAGCAGGTTGATTTGCAATTATCAAAATCCATGGGCCTTTTCTGTACGACTATATTTTTCTGTGTCATTTTCTGGGTTCTGTATCATTGGAATTATGCTTCGTACTAGTGTAAATTATTGACGCTTGAATCTCTTATATCAAAGTGACTGAAGGTGCCTAGTGAAACTATTCGAAATTATTGGCTGAGTGAATTTTGCTTTTTCAGTCATATATCACATGAGACATAGGCCTTTCATTGTACATGCATGTATAAGCACATACATATTCTGTTGACGCCAGATCACCAGCCTCGAGCATCCGCGAGCGTCCGGTCGCCTCCTTCAGCGAGCCCGGGATCCTCCGACGAGCTCCTCGCGCCTGCGGGCCTGCAAACAAGTTCCGAGGGCCGGAGATTCCGATGGAGACCCTCCGATGCTCAAGTCAGTTCTCTGGGCAACGGCCGTGAGCTTGAGGAAGCTCGAAAGAGGGAAGAAGAGATAGGCTTAGAGCCGTGCTCTTTGTGGGCAAGAATGAGCGTTAAGAGTGTAGTGAGTTCTCAGTTACTTGGTCTTACCTGGTCAGGGTCCCTCTTACCCTTTTTATAGATGCCTGGAGTCCGTGGGCTTGGGGCGTGATCACTTGTCAGAGCATTAATTGATGGCAGCACAGTGGAGCTTACCTCCACGTGACGTGTCAATCTGCAGGCTGTGTCCCGTCAGAGTAGGTGGCTGCAGGGCGTGGCCAATCGTTACGGTACTTGTCAGACGTATCCCCTACGTCACCTTTTTGGTTGTCCTGCACAGACAGTGATGGGTGATAAAGTTAGTCATGTGGGTCCCAAGGTATAGTCGTTGGGGGGGGGGGATGATGTTGAGTTGAAGCAACTGTCCCTTGTAGAGCATTGATTATAGAGTGCTTGTGTGGCACCATTCATGCCCTTGGATGGGCTTCAAAAAATATCGAGGGTGAACACTTGCATGGCACTATTCACGGCCGAAGGGAGCTTGGCAGCTGCAACCATTTCTGCACCATTAAAGGCTCCAGATATTAATGACGAAAGGTGGCCCTTGGGAAACCCACGTGACCCTTTTCTCCCTCTTATTCTCTTTCTTCATTATGAGAGCAATTTCGTAGATGGATATTGGGAGCTGAAAGGGGCTCCGTCAGTTTTCTTCCTTCGCGTGTTGGATCAGCCACATCAGATGCCCCCTCGTCCTTGAGACGAAGTGGGCCCACTCCAACAAGGCGAAAGGGGTGTCACCTCCCAAGTGGCTGATCCCCACCTAACTTTGGGGTTTTTAACTTTTGACATAAAGTTTGGATGTGGTCCCCGTCCACATGCCGTTGAGGCAAAGAGCCAATGAAGCCGCAATGATGCTCTTGAGACAGAGGGAGCCATTGAGGCTGCAATAATGCTGCGGAGGCAGAGATAAGCCGTTGAGGCTGAAATAAAGTTGCCGAAGCAGAAATAGAGCCGCGAGGGCTGAAATAAAATTGCCTCGGGTGTCTGTGTGCTGGTCTGGGAGGTGACTCGAGCGGGTACGGGCTGTTAGGGATTTGAATCAACTCGGGGCGTATGCTAGCCAGGCCGAGTGGTATCCGTTAGCTGCCATACCGTCCAGCTACTCCAAAACCACCTCGGAGGTTTCATGGCCGGCCCGAAGGGTGACTCGAGGTCGCTGGAATCATAGGTCTTGAACCGCCGTGGGGGTTTCACGGCCGGCCCAGAGGTGACCTTTTGATCACAGGACCATCGAGAGCCTTTTGAATGGTTGGTTTTCCCATAATGCATTTAGATACTAATGAGAAGAAACTTTTTCTTGTAGTGTACTTAGCTTTTTGTTGGAGGAATTTGTCTCCTTCTGCTTCGTTTTGGGAGGCTCCACGTTTGTGGCACTTGTTGGTGAGCTTGGAGGGGCTCTTTACTTTTGGCATGAAGTTTAGAGGTGGATGCCCGTCAACTGTGAGCTGAGGAGTTGGCCTCTCCCAGCTGTGAGCTATCTTGATGCTTCTTGATAGCTGAAAGTAACCAACGATATGTTGCAAGTGTACAATTTAAACGAAGGTATTACCCGATTGGCCGTTGGCCGTTAATACAGAGTTGAAGCCGCTGAGGCTGAAATGAAGCCATTGAGGCTATGACGAAGCCGCTGAGGCAAAGTTGAGGCTGTTGAGAGCCTTTTGAACCCCGGAGGATGACCTGAGAGTTGAGAGTCGTCAGGTGCCTTTTTAACCCCGGAGGGTGACCTGAGAGTTGAGAGTCATCAGGTGCCTTCTGTGCCAAGCTGGCCTCGGGCTTTAGTGCCAATGGTACATCGGGCTTTGAGTGCCGACTGGAGTCAGGCTTTTTGGATCCGGTGGTACATCGGTCTTCGGTGCCAATGGTACATTGGTCTTGAATGCTGATGCAGTCTTCCCTGCATGATATTTTTAAGTATCAATGAAAGAAGACTGTCTTAAGTGCAGCGTACTTAGCTCTTGTAGCATCCCTGTTTTCCTTCTGCGGATTTGAGCACTTCCGCCCGCTGGTGGTCTGCCCCCTAGGAAATTAAGTTGGGACGGAGCCTGGAGTTGGTTGATGACCAGCTCCTCTCTGAAATGAAGCTGGGGACTCATCTTCGGGGTGCAGTAAAGAGAGAGAGATGGGATCCAGAGCCGGGGACGCTGGAGCGGAGCCACGGACGAGAGTCGGAGTCGGACTCGGGAGCCAGAGGTTGCCGAGGGAAGCCCGGGCAGCCAGCGGCCATTGAAGATGAGCGGCCAGGAGAGTCCGCTGAAGGCGGATGGTTAGGAGAGGATGTTGCTAGGAGTTATCAGGATTCGGGCAGCCTCCACATTTGTTCAAGGCAAGGGGCCCTCTAGCTTCCACGGTCTCTCTCTCCTTCTGCTGAGTTGACGACCTGCCCCCCAGATAACTATATTGATTGAAGGAGGAGGGTATCAATGCTGAAATCCGAGGGCAGCTAGAATGGAATCCGCAGGAGCTCTTGGGCTCGAATTGGCTCTGGGTGCAACAGAGAAAAGAGAGAGAGGGGGTAGATAGAGTCAACAGTCAAAGCCCTTCGTCCTCATCTCCCATCTTGCATTAATAGCATCAGCATGTCTTACCTTATCACCGCCAGGAATAAAAATGCACATAAATACTTGAGGTGACTAGGAGTTAGGATTTGGGTGGCAAGGAGTGACGCTCTTACTGGCTAACGAGCCTGAGCCTTAAATTGTCGTTGAGCTTAAGTTTGAGGTTGCTTTTGCTCCAGAGCTTGTTGCCACGCGGCCATGGAATATCGCTCCCATAGCCTTTGAACAACTATCGTTAATGCTTGGATCTTCAGGGTGAGGGTGGCACGGTGTTTTGCTTGAATGGCATGAACTGGTGGTGATGGTGGAACAGAGAACTAGCATCTTGTTGCTCAGCTTGTTGAGGGTGCCCCCCAGTGTTATTGGTGAAAGCTTCCCAGATTCTTGTCATCACCCTCTTCACGATCCACCATTTTGATGAAAAAGGGATGAGGATCTGCATACCAGCGTCGCTGACCCTCCCCCTTCCTGGCGTGCCAATTTGTTGACGCCAGATCACCGACCTCGAGCATCTGCGAGCATCCGATCGCCTCCTCCAGCGAGCCCGAGATCCTCCGGCGAGCTCCTCGCGCCTGCGGGCCTGCAAACAAGTCCCGGGGGCTGGAGATTCTGGCGGGGACCCTCCGACGCTCAAGTCAGTTCTCTAGGCAACGGCCATGAGCTTGAAGAAGCTCGAAAGAGGAAAGAAGAGAGAGGCTTAGAGCCGTGCTCTCTGTTGGGCAAGAATGAGCGTTAAGAGTGTAGTGAGTTCTCAGTTACTTGGTCTTACCTGGTCAAGGTCCCTCTTACCCTTTTTATAGATGCCTGGAGTCTGTGGGCTTGGGCAGAGCATTAATTGATGGCAGCACAGTGGAGCTTACCTCCATGTGATGTGTCAACCTGCAGGCCGTGTCCCGTGAGAGTAGGTGGCTGTAGGGCATGGCCGATCATTACGACGCTTGCCAGACGTGTCCTCTACGTCACCTTTTTGGTTGTCCTGCGCAGACAGTGATGGGTGATAAAGTTAGTCATGTGGGTCCCAAGGTACAGCCATTGGGGAAAAATGATGTTGAGTTGAAGCCAACTGTCCCTCGTATAGCATTGATTATAGAGTGCTTGTGTGGCACAGTTCATGCCCTTGGATGAGCTTCAGAAAAGATCGAGGGTGAACACTTGCATAACACTATTCACTTGCATGGCACTGTTCACGGCCGAAGGGAGCTTGGCAACTGCATGTCCGAGGCTAAGCAAGAGTTGAGGCTGTATCCGAGGCTAAGCAAGAGTTGAGGCCGGGAGGAGCAACGTGGCAACCATAAATGCCTTTATATAGGGGAGATCATAAATGCCTTTATATAAGGGAGAGAATAAGGCAATAAATGCCTTGGAGCAAGCGAATGATAAATGCCTCGGAGGTTGAGAAGGAGAGTCGAAGCGAGATGTCCGTGACACTTTATTCCATTAAATGCTCTTCAAGCATTATGACCATTTCTGCACCATTAAAGTCTTTAGACATTAATAACGAAAGGTGGCCTTTGGAAACCCACGCATATAACGTGACCCATTCTCCTTCTTATTCTCTTTCTTCATTATGAGAGCAATGCTGTGGATGGATATTAGGAGCTGAGGCCGAAGGGGGCTTTCTTCCTTCGCGGTTCTCTAACCGCGTTGGATTAGCCACATCATATTTCATGCTTTGTTACAGGAATGGACTTTATGCATTTGTTCTTATACTTTATGGGAAACATTTGGTACGCCGGTCCAAATTAGAAGGTAGTATATCCCAGAGTCTAAATTTTTAGTATTCATTACCCTCGACTGATGGAAGCCTGCATTTTTCCTTAGACTACATTTTTTTTTCGGAATTCTTTTGGATGATTTTTAATAACTTTGACGTGTGATGCATGTATGATGCAATGTGCCAAAAAAAAAAATCCCACAAATTAGTCATTAACAAGTTCCATATAAATGCGCGTTACATAAGCTCTCCAAATTAATACCCCAATGTTCTTTCCTGGACCATATCACCAGAATCCAAACGCAACTAATCTTTTCTAAAGCTATGCCCGGGTGAAACTAAGACACGTCTAAAAGATAAAGAGTAAAAGGCTTAACTTTTATGCACCATACCCGGCAGCAAGCCATTGGGCCATGACACTTGCTCGACATGATCAACATGATGACATTATGAAATCTACTTCTACCATGTGCATGCAGCAGTTGCTGGATGATCCTTTTATTACATTAAAAATTAAATTAATAAACCAATTTTCCTTCTAACTTGGTCAACAGAGTATGTTTGGGATTTCTAAAATTTTTTTTATCTATTTCTAATGGAATATAAGTTTATTTTCATGTTATTTAAATATCATTTGAAATAACACTACATTAATTGCACTGAAATAATGTAGAATATCAAATATTAAACCAAACAGAAATCTGATAAGCTATTCTTGAGATAACTTTTTGGCATCCAAACCATAGTTGCCGAAATCGGATTGAATCAGCCAATTGAACCAGGATCCGAAGGTCAAATCGGTCCGATTCTGAAATAAAACTAAATGTGTAAGTAATTCGGAATAACTCTATCAACCTATTCAATTCATCCTGATCAACTCCACTCGAATCGGATAAGATCATCTGTTTTATTATCATATTAATCTTAATTTTTTTATTAAAAATTAATTAATATTATTATAAATATATTTTTATATTAAAATAATAATTAAATTGATGATTCGAGCCCTTGGCTATGATCCAAACACTGCCTTTGAATTCGAAACAAAGTTGTCAATTTTGTTCTGTTTCGACTGTTTCGACCGAGACGTTTAAGTACTACGTTTTGTTTCAAAAGATTTTTTAGCTGTTTCGGTGCATTTCGGCGTATTTCGATCGTTTTCGACCATTTTCAGCCGTTTCGGTATGTTTTGGCCATTTCGGTAAAAATATTTTGGAGACCAATTTATGAATTATTAAACCTTGAACCATTTTAAAATATATATATAATATTAAAAAAAATCCTAGTTACCCTATCCCCATTTTATATATATATATATAATAACAAAAAAAATTCTAGTTACCCTATCCCCACCGTCGTATCTCTTAAAAAACTTAAACTCTTTAGTTTTATATTATTATTATTATTTATGAAGAATATAAACTATGAAAAATTTATATATATATATATATATATATATATATATATATATATATATATATATATATTTCAAACTCTTAAAAACTTAAACTTTTTATTTTAATGTTGTTATTATTATTTATAAAGAATATAAATTATGATATATATATATATATATATATATATATATATATATATATATATATATATATATATATATATATATATATATATATATATTTCGAAATGAAGTACCAAAATGGTCCGATACCGAAATATTTTATTTTATAAGCTAAACCAAAACATAATCCGAAACGAAATTGATAACCTTGATTGATTCGAAAAGATAGTTGTGACAATTAAAAAAAAAAAAAGAAGATTAAGATAAGCTAAGTAAAATTAAGTCTTAATTAAAACCAACTCGTTAAACTGATTTTTCTTCCTCGTGGTGGATGGAGAGAGAAAATTCAGTGAGGACGACCGGAAGTGGGAGGGGAGAACAACAGCGGTCGAGAAGCCAGCACTCTTTCCTTCCTGTTTTTCTTCTCCATTTCACTTCTCCTTCTTCTTCTTCCTTTCCTTCTCTCTTCCGTTCTCACGATATCTCGGCCGGTGAACCACCATTGGAGGGTGTAGTTTGAACCCCCTTCACCGTGGAGCATCACTGGAACTGAAGTTAACGTTGTCGGTGAGGTAGAGAGGCTGAGAAAATGTCGCGTTATTTTCCTCTGTTTTGTTTTCTATTCCTCTGTTCCATGACCATTCCTTTCATTCCGGTTGATAGGGTCGAAGATATTCTAATTAAAGAGTAAGGAAGAATCATCATAGCGAGGCAAGCTTCTGAGGAAGTTCAGATTGTCGCTGGACACGCCGGTAAGGTCGAGGTAAATTTTCCCTTCCTCTGTTTTTCTGTGTCAACAGAGAAATTAATGAAGCCTTGGGGTTTGAAGGAGAGGGAGGGGGGCTGTTCTCGTCAAGAGCTATTGCCGGAGGAGCGGGAGCGTTGCTGCCGCTGCGGCCGCCACGATGGCCAGAGGCGAGGTGGCACGTGTGAGCGAAAGGAGAGAGACGGGAGAGAGAACAGAAAAAGAGAAGCGTCGGGCTCGGGGATCTCGTCGGAGGAGGACGACGCCGTTGCTGCCGTGTTCGGCGACAAGCGTGGGTGGCGCCGTCGTGCGGGAGGGGTTCGTGCGTGAGAGGGGGAGAAGAGGGAGGGCTCTCGCGCTGAGATTAACGGGAAGGGAGAAATCACGGGAGAAGAAGGCTTCAGCCTTCTTTTTGGGCTGTGCTGGGCTTGGTTGCTAGACTTGAATAAGTGGGCCATTGGTTCAAGTAAGTCATGGGCTGATTTTTAAATTAAAATAGGAAGAAAACCTTAGGATTTAATTATAGAATTCATAGGGTTTGGCTAATCTCACTTAGTGGGTTCAAATCTGAGTTTAAAGATGTATAATCTGAGCTCTATTCCATCAAATATCATATGATGTTATGTTGGGTTGAAATAAAATGGGTTACATAAGCTTAAGAAAATGTATTTATTTAAAATTATATTAAATAAATCTGATTTTGGAAACTGAACCATGGTGATGAGCAGTGAGTCTAATTTGATAATGATGTTCAATTTGCATAATGATATATCCTTACAGATATTTGAAATTGCATCTCTACTTCATAATATACAATTTGCATATGTAATATTATAAATGATTTCTTCTTTTACGTAAAACCTTATAAATACATGAAACCATGCGTATGTCCTACAAATTTTTTGTATTATATTTATGCTTTTTGAATTCAACAATGATAGGCATGCAAATAGAAAATTTTGAGCGTACACGATTAAATAGTAAATTTAAATATTTATACTCAAAAATAAATTATATATAAATATAATCTATTAAAAATAATTTTTTATACATACTAAAAATATTATTTTTTATATTATCATTTATAATAATATTATAATAATATAATTAATGTTATTAGAAATATATTATAATATAAATTATGATAATATATCATATAATTCTATTTTAATTATGATAATAATATTATGATATTAAAAGTGACTATTTACAAATTTTGAACCTATGGTCCAATCAAATAGTTTTCTAATGCATTTAGAGAAGAGCTTTTACCAAAGCCTCTAATCTGAAGCTTTTCCTCATCATATTGTTTTGTCTTTTGGAGGAGTCAAAATTATTTCAAAATTTACTAAACTTGGTGAAATCATCGATTCCAAGACTTTAAACTAAACAAAATGTGTTATTTTAAAATGAAGAAAACTCCCATGACTTTGCAAATAGAATATATATACACACGTAATACATAGCCCTTGTTCTGCAAGCCCTCTTTGTAGAACATGATTTGTTTCATTGCTTCTCTTATAAATAGACTTTAGTTATAAAGAACGACTTGGGAGCATTTGGGTCATAACGCGAACCATAGGTATTGCAGGTTTACTGGAGATTGCTTACATGGTTATTGTTGACGCCAGATCACCGGTCTCGAGCGTCCGCAAACGTCCGGTCGCCTCCTCCAGCGAGCCCGAGATCCTTCAGCGAACTCCTCGCACCTGCGGGCCTGCAAACAAGTCCCGAGGGCTGGAGATTCCGGCTGGGAACCTCCGACGCTCAAGTCAGTGCTCTGGGCAACGGCCGTGAGCCTGAGGAAGCTCGAAAGAGGGAAGAAGGGAGAGGCTTAGAGCCGTGCTCTCTGTGGGTCAAAATGAGTGTTAGAGTGTAGTGAGTTCTCAGTTACTTGGTCTTTCCTGGTCAGGGTCCCTCTTACCCTTTTTATAGATGCCTGGAGTCCGTGGGCTTGGGGCGTGATCACTTGTCAGAGCATTAATTGATGGCAGTACAATTGAGCTTACCTCCATGTGACGTGTCAAGCTGCAGGCCGTGTCCTATCAGAGTTGGTGGCTGCAAGGCATGACCGATCGTTACGGCGCTTGCCAGACGTGTCCCCTATGTCACCTTTTTGGTTGTCCTACACAGACAGTGATGGATGATAAAGTTAGTCATGTGGGTCCCAAGGTACAGCCGTTGGGGGAAGGAAATGATGTTGAGTTGAAGCCAACTGTCCCTCGTAGAGCAATGATTATAGAGTACTTGTGTGGCACCGTTCATGCCCTTGGATGAGCTTCAGAAAAGACCGAGGGTGAACACTTGCATGGCACTGTTCACCGCCAAAGGGAGCTTGGTAGCTGCAGGTCCGAGGCTAAGCAAGAGTTAAGGCCGAGAGGAGCAACGTAGCAACCATAAATGACTTTATATAAGGGAGAGAATAAGGTAATAAATGCCTTAGAGCAAGTGGATGATAAATGCCTCGGAGGTTTGGCCTCGAAGGTTGGCCTCGGGGGTTGAGAAGGAGAGTCGAGGCGAGATGTTCGTGACACTTTATTTTTCAAGCCATTATGACCATTTCTGCACCAGGCTCTAGCCCATTGACTTGATCGGACATTAATGACGAAAGGTGGCCCTTGAGAAACCCAAGCACATAACGTGACCCTTTCTCCCTCTTATTCTCTTTCTTCATTATGAGAGTAATGCCGTGGATGGATGTTAGGGGGCTCCATCAGTTTCCTTCCTTCACGGTTCTCTAACGGCATTAGATCAACCACATCAGATGCCCTCTCGCCCCTAAGATGAAGTGGGCCCACTCCATTAGGCGAAAGGGTATACCTCCCAGGTGGCTGATCCCCACTTAACTTTGGGGTCTTTACCTTTTGACATAAAGTTTGAATGTGGGTCCTCGTCCACATGCCGTTGAGGCAGAGAGGCAATGAAGCTGCAATGATGCTCCTGAGACAGAGGGAGCTGTTGAGGCTGCAATAATGCTGCGAAGGCAGAGATAAGCCGTTGAGGCTGCAATAAAATTGCCGAAGTAGAAATAGAGCCGCGGGGGCTGAAATAAAATTACCTTGGATGTCTGTGTGCTGGTCCGGGAGGTGACTCGAGTGGGTACGGGCTGTTAGGGATTTGAACCAACTCGGGGCGTATGCTAGCCAGGCCGAGTGGTATCTATTAGCCGCCATACCGTCGAGCTACTCCGAAACCACCTCGGGGGTTTCATAGCCGGCCCGAGGGGTGACTCGAGGTCACTAAAATCATAGGTCTTGAACCGCCGTGGGGGTTTCGCGGCCGGCCCGAGGGTGACCTTTTGATCATAGGACCATCAAGAGCCTTTTGAATGATTGGTTTTTCCATAATGCATTTAGATACTAATGAAAAGAAACTTTTTCTTGTAGTGTACTTAGCTTTTTGTTGGAGGAATTTGTCTCCTTCTGCTTCGTTTTGGAAGGCTCCACGTTTGTGGCATTTGTTGGTGAGCTTGGAGGGGCTCTTTACTTTTGTCATGAAGTTTAGAGGTGGGTGCCCATCAACTATGAGCTGAGGAGTTGGCCTCTCCTAGCTGTGAGCTGTCTTAGGCTTCTTGATGGCTGAAAGTAACCAGTAATATATTACAAGTGTACAATTTAAACGAAGGTATTACCTGATTGGCCGTTGGCCGCTAATACAGAGTTGAAGCCGTTGAGGCTAAAATGAAGCCGTTGAGGCTGTGATGAAGCCGCTTAGGCAAAGTTGAGGCCGTTGAGAGCCTTTTGAACCCCGGAGGATGATATGAGAGTTGAGAGTCGTCGGGTGCCTTTTTAACCCCGAAGGGTGACCTGAGAGTTGAGACTGGTCAGATGCCTTTTTAACCCCGGAGGGTGACCTGAGAGTTGAGAGTCGTCAGGTGCCTTTTTAACCCCGGAGGTTGACCTCAGAGTTGAGAGTCGTCAGGTGCCTTTTGTGCCGAGCTGGCCTCGAGCTTTAGTGCTGATGGTACATCGGGCTTTGAGTGCCGACCGGAGTCGGGCTTTTTGGATCCAGTGGTACACCGGTCTTTGGTGCCAATGGTACATTGGTCTTGAATACTGATGTAAGGTTAGTCTTCCTGCATGATATTTTTAAGTATCAATGAAAGAAGACTGTCTTAAGTGCAGCGTGCTTAGCTATTGTAGCACTCCTGTTTTCCTTCTACGGATTTGAACACTTCCGCCCGTTGGTGGTCTGCCCCCCAGGGAATCAAGTTGGGACGGAGCCTGGAGTTGGTTGTCTCTGAAATGAAGCTGGGGACTCATCTTTGGGGTGCAGTAAAGAGAGAGAGATGGGATCCAGAGCCGGGGACGCTGGAGCGGAGCCACGGACAAGAGTCGGAGTCAGACTCGGGAGCCAGAGGTTGCCGAGGGAAGCCCGGGCAGCCAGTGGCTGTTGAAGATGAGCGGCCCGGAGAGTCCACTGAAGTCGAACGGTTAGGAGAGGATGTTGCTGGGAGTTATCAAGATTCGGGCAGCCTCCACATTGGTTCAAGGCAAGGGGCCCTCTCGCTTCCATAGTCTCTCTCTCTCTCTTCTACTGAATTGACGACCTGTCCCCCAAATAACTATGTTGATTGAAGGCGAAGTGTACCAGTGCTGAAATCTAAGGGCAGCTGGAATGGAATCCGTAGGAGGTCTTGGGCTCGGATTGGCTCTGAGTGCAACAAAGAAAAGAGAGAGAGGGGGTAGATAGAGTCAACAGTCAAAGCCCTTTGTCCTCATCTCCCACCTTGCATTAATAGCATCAGCATGTCTTAGCTTATCACCGCCAGGAATAAAAATGCCCATAAATACTTGAGGTGACTAGGAGTTAGGATTTGGGTGGCAAGGAGTGGTGCTCTTTGTTGAGAAATTATTGAAACATAATTGCCCCAACTTATTGATTTTGATGATTTCCAAAAGACATTGCTTTACTTTCTAAAATATGAACATGTTAAGTCAATCAATGAATATTCTTCTATGAGCAATTTCAAATTGGAAACTATGAACTATTAATTGTAATGAGTTTTTGAATCAATTGAATATATGTTTCAGTGAGCTATACTTTGAATTCAAAAATGATTTTATATATCAATCTTTTAAAGATCAATGATTAATGAAAATGCTTTGAAATTGAGCATTATGTTAAATCAACATTATCAAGTCATATTTATATTTCAAATTGGTTGGGATGATTTTCAAAGCAAATCAGAATGTTTTCTGATTTTTGTATCAGTCCCGAGCCGACTCGAGAGTTTCCGAGTCGACTCCTGAACTTTCTCGAGCCGACTCGTGACTGAGCGAGCCGACTCGACTCAGACGGCAGAAAGACTCATTTTTGAGTGCCTCTCGAGTCGACTCCCAGCTTTTCGCGAGTCGACCCCTGAAAGTCACGAGTCGACTCCCAGATTTTCACGAGTCGACCCCTGGAAACTCATTTTTTGGTGCGTTCTGGATTCGATTGCTCGAGCCGACTCGCACAGTCGAGCCGACTCCCCGAATCTGGGCGATTTTTGAGTTGACACATCAGCCCAACGGTATATTTTGAATAACGGCTATTTTTCTTGTTTCTAACGGCTATATTTTTCAGAATCTATAAATAGAGGAGCCTTTTCAAATCAAAAAAGAAGAGAGAAATAAAGAGAAAAGAAGAAATTGAAAAGAGGGAAAAACAGAGTTTATTGAAAAATCTTTGCTCAAAGAAGAGTGATTCAAAAGGAGTGAAATCCAAGAGGAGATTCGTCTCCAAGCTCATTCACAAAAGTTCAAGAGGAATCCCAAATTTCAAGAGCAAATCAAGATCTTTTCAAAGAAAAGGGAGAAAAAGCTTCATCTCAACTCCAAATCAACGGAAAGAATCTTGCTGAGGCCTGATTCAACTTCAAGAGGAGTTGAAGGAAGAAAAAGAAGCCAAGCCACTCAAATTATCAGGCTTTTCTAAACTAATTTTTATTTTGTATATCTGCTCAAAAAGGAGCTTTGTAATTAAACTCATTTTATTTGTTTGTTCTAGTTCAATCAGGGATTGAACTAGTGGAGGTTGTTACCTCGGTACAAGCGGAGCTTGTGTTTGGGTTTTGTGCTGGTGAGCCCGTGTAAAACCAGCTGGGTTCGTTGTGATCCCGGAAAACAACAAGTTTGAGTTGTGAGCTTGGAAAACAACTCGGCTGTAATCTAGAGAGATTATAGTGTGACCCAAGTGAATCTTGGGAGTGGACGTAGGTGTGGTTGCACCGAACCACTATAAAATATCTTGTGTTTGCCGTGCCTAATTTCTCTATCTCTATCTCTCTTTATTTGCTTGTGCTTTGCTTATTAGTTAATCTCACTTGCACATCTAATTTTAAATTAAAAAGTCTTAAATTTTTTAAGAACCCAATTCACCCCCCCCTCTTGGGTTGCCATCTGGGCCAACAATTGGTATCAGAGCTAGTGCTCATTTAGAGTTTGATCTCACGATCAAGAGCTAAAGGTCATTATGGCAACACAAAGTGGTTCAGTTTTGCTGAAGGTCATTCTACGAATAGACCTCCACTTTTTAATGGCTCAAACTATTCTTATTGGAAAGCTAGAATGAGGATATTCATTCAAGCTTCTGATTATGAGCTTTGGGGTGTTATAATTAATGGACCTAGTACACCCACACACCTTATTGATGGCACTATTGTTCCAAAGCCCGAAAGGGATTGGAATGATAATGATAGGAGAATGGCTCAACTTAATGCCAAAGCCATTAATATCTTATATTGTTCCTTAGATTCAAATGAATTCAACCGCATCTCTACTTGTAATTCCGCTAAAGAAATATGGGATAGGTTGGAAATTACACATGAAGGAACAAACCAAGTAAAAGAATCAAAGATAAATATTGGTTCATAAATATGAATTGTTTACAATGGAACAAACTGAAACCATCACATGCATGTTCACTAGATTCACTGATATTGTGAATGGTTTGAAAAGTCTTAGGAAAAGTTTATACTAATGCTGATCTTGTTCGCAAAATACTCAGGTCATTGCCAAGATCGTGGGAAGCAAAAGTCACAGCAATCCAAGAAGCCAAAGACCTCAATGCACTACCCTTAGAGGAGCTTCTAGGATCTCTCATGACCCACGAATTGACAATGAGGCAGCATATTGAGGAGGAAACAAAAAGAAGAAAACCATTGCCCTCAAAGCTGCAAAATTGGAAGAGAGCAGCAGTGATGATAGTGATGAAGATGATGATGAAACTGCTCTCTTGGCCAAGAAGTTCAGAAGATTTATGAGAAAAAGGCCCTTCCAAAAGAAATTTGGAAAAAATGGAAGGAGAAAAGGATAAGAAAAGGACAAGGAGAAAGAAAAGAGAAAGAGCCCTTGATATGTTATGAGTGTAAAAAGCCAGGGCACTTCAATATGACTGTCCTTTACTGAAAAAGGCCTACAAGAAAAAAAGAAAGCTTATATGGCAACATGGTCTGAAGAATCTTCTTCCGAAGAAGAAGAGCAAAAGGAAGTTGCCAATATTTGCTTCATGGCCAACGACGACGACAACGATGAGGTAAGTTCTGAAACTCAAATGAATTTACATTTGATGAAATGTTTGAGGCTTTTAATGAACTTATGATAGATTTTAAATTGTTGAAAAAGAAATTTAAATCTGTGAAAAATGATAATATTAGTTTAGCTAAAAGTAAAAATGAATTAGCTTTAGAAGTTAAAAACTTAACTAATGAAAAGAAGAACTTAGGAAAGAAAGAGATAATCTTAATCAAGAAAAGATTTATTAAAATCTGAAACTAAAAACTCAACTAAAGATTTAAAAGATCAATAAAACTTTAGCTTTAGATAAAGAACAGCAAGCTAAAGAAATTGACTCTCTTAAGAAAGATGTTAAAAAATATAAGGACATTGTTGAGAAATTCACTTTAAGTTCAACTAAACTTAACATGATCCTAGATAGTCAAAAAGCTGTTTTTGACAAAGCTGGTTTAGGATATAACACATTAAGAAAACAGAAATCACTAAAGAATATTTTTGTAAAAGCCAACCAAGTAATATAACTTGTTTTAAATGTAATGAAAAAGGTCACAAATCCTTTGAATGCAAAACATTAAATAACAACAAGTTAAATATTAAAGCTAAGAAAATATGGGTTCCGAAAGGAACAATTTTTTGCTGCTAACCATGAAGGACCCAAGAAAGCTTGGGTACCTAAGCATAAAGTTTGATGATATTGCAGGAATGTCTTGTAGCCAAAAGATCAAAGAAAAAGTGGTACCTTGATAGTGGCTGCTCAAGACATATGACGGGTGACAAAGATGAATTCATCACCCTAGAAGAAAAGAAAGGTGGAGTTGTGACGTTTGGCGATAACGGTAAAGGTCAAATTATGGGCCTTGGTAAAGTTCGCATAACTCCATCTATAGTTATTGATAATGTACTTTATGTTAATGGTTTGAAGCATAATCTAATTAGCATAAGTCAATTATGTGATAAAAACTTTAATGTTTCATTTAAATCTTCTTTATGCACTGTAACTAATTCTATTGATGATAGCATTGTTTTTACTGGTTATAGATTTGGCAATGTATACTTAGTTGACTTAGACAAAACTTCTAAGAGTAGTCATTGCCTAATTGCTGATAATGCTAACATTAATGATATTAGTTGGTTGTGGCATCGTAGATTAGGTCATGCAAGCACACACCTTATTTCAAAACTAATTAAAATGGATTTAGTTAAAGGATTACCTAAATTAGATTTTGAAAATAATAAAATATGTGATGCATGTCAATTTGGAAAACAAACTAGAAGTTCATTTAAATCTAAAAACTTTGTTTCAACTTCTAGGGGACTAGAGCTACTTCACATGGACCTATTTCGGACCAACTAGAACCACAAGTCTAGGAGGAAAGAAATATGGTCTAGTGATTGTAGATGATTATTCTAGATATACTTGGGTAATGTTTTTAGCTCACAAAGATGAGACTTTCTCGATGTTCCTGAAATTTTTCAAGAAAGTCACAAATGAGAAAAACACTACTATAGTATCTCTAAGAAGTGATCATGGACAGAATTTGAAAATCACTTATTTGAAAATTTCTGCACTGAAAATGGAATTAATCATAATTTTTCAGCCCCTAGGACTCCACAACAAAACGGTGTAGTTGAAAGAAAAATAGAACTCTAGAAGACATGGCCCGTACCATGCTATGCGAAAGCAACTTACCAAAGTATTTTTGGGCGGAAGCTATTAACACAGCATGTTACATCTTAAACAGAGCTTTAATAAGACCAATATTAAAGAAAACACCTTATGAATTATGGAATGAAAGAAAACCAAATATAAAATACTTTCATGCATTTGGATGTAAATGTTTCATTCATAATAATGGTAAAAACAACTTAGGAAAATTTGATGCTAAATCTGATGAAGGAATTTTTCTAGGTTATTCAACAACTAGTAAGGCATATAGAATCTTTAACAAGAAAACCTTAGTAGTTGAAGAATCCATTCATAGTTTTTGATGAGTCTTTAGCAACTGGATCTGAAAAGATTGATGATGAGGAAGATACAAACATAATTGAAAAAGATCTTGAAAAACTTAATATTGAAGTATCTTCTGATCATGAACAAGAAGCTAAAGATGATGATTCACATAAGGATGATGATGTTAATAATGATCATAATGATGTAGATCTTCCAAGAGACTGGAGATATGCACATAGTCATCCTAAGGAATTGATTATAGGCGATCCATCTCAAGGAATAAGGACTAGATCATACATGAGAAATATTAGTAATCATCTTGCATTTGTATCACAAATAGAACCTAAAACTATAGAAGAAGCTGAAAAAGATAATAATTGGATGTTAGCTATGCAAGAAGAACTAAATCAATTTACAAGAAATAATGTTTGGACTTAGTTGAAAGACCTAAAAACCATTCAGTAATAGGAACTAAATGGGTTTTTAGAAATAAATTAGATGAAAATGGCATAGTAATTAGAAACAAAGCTAGATTGGTTGCTAAAGGATATAGTCAAGAGGAAGGTATTGATTTTGATGAAACCTTTGCACCTGTAGCTAGATTAGAAGCCATTAGGCTTTTACTTGCATTTGCATGTCATATGAATTTCAACCTATTTCAAATGGATGTGTTGACCCTTGAAATTTTGATGATTACAAAACATATAAAGCCTAAATAAATTATGATAATCCATATTGCAAGTATCTTCATGTATCTTCATGTTTACAATTGTCAAGAATTTTTCATATGATGCAATGAAGTTTATTTTATCTTGTGAAGAATATAAAAATTCACTTGCCTATCTATTGAATTTATTGCATGGCCTTGCTAGCTAGCTTCCATTCCATGCTAGTTAGCTATTTTAGTATACTCCTTGTGCTGGCCGTTTTTGTTGGGAAATGAGTTAGCTGGGAAGCTAATTCCCTTCCTTGCTAGCCACCTAGGAGTTAGCTACCTTGCTGGCCGAATGAATTGGGAAACAAGCTAGCTGGGAAGCTAACCTCCCCTCCATGCAAGCCGTTTTGAGCTAACTTCCTCTTGCTGGCCGTGTTTATTTTATAAGTTAGCTGGGAAGCTAACTCTTTCCCCTTGCATGGCTGGTCACTTTTCCCTTGAGGTTAGCTCACAAGCTAACTTGTTTGTTCATGCCCTCATGCTTGGCCGTTTGGTGCTTTGTAGGAGTTAGCTTGCAAGCTAACTTCCTTCCTTCATTCCAAGGTACGTAACATGAAAACCTCTCCTCTTAGCTAGCTTGGTATTAGCTTTTCATGTCCCAGTTAGCTCACAAGTCAACTACCTTTATGCATGATAGAATAAACCTTTCTTAGTTAGCTTTAAGCTAACTTCCCTCCACTGAATTTCAATCAGCCGCATGAATTTAAAATAGAGTTAGCTCACAAGCTAACTATCTTTTTGTCATGGCCTCACACCTTTATGATAGCTAACTTATGAGTTAGCTAGTGTCAAGAATGCTTTTCATGAAACCATCTCCCGTAGCATTTTTTTTGAGAAAGCTAGCTTACAAGCTAACCATCTTTTCATGATTCCCTTTGGGAGTTAGCTTATAAGCTAACTATCTTTATTGCTTTCATGGCTTGGGAGTAGCTATTTCTTGACTGAATAGGCTTAGCTAACTTATGAGTTAACTATTTTTAAAGTGTTTTTCATCCTAGCCGCATGAATTCAAAATTAAGTTAGCTCACAAGCTAACTATTTTTTACATGGCCTCTTACACCTTTTCATAGCCAACTCATAAGCTGTTTTTAAATCTGTTTCTGGTTATGAAACCGTTGGATTTCTTGCATGGCTAGTTAGCTCAAGAGCTAACTAGTTTGTGCCTTAGTTAGCTCCATAGCTAACTATCTTTTCTTTATAGCATGAAACCTTGGCTATTAGCTAACTTGTTTTCTTGCTTTTTTTTTGCTAGCCGTGGGATGCTGAAAAGGAGCTAACCACATAGTTAGCTATCTTTATTCCCTCTCTTGCATTGATGGTTTGATGGCTGGTCACTCCAGCCGTGGGATTTTGGAATCAAGCTAGCTAGCTTGGGAGAAAAGCTAGCTTATTGCTTCCTCCTTTTCCCATTGTTGGCCGCACGTTTCCTTTGGAGTTGCTGAAATTTATTTCAGCTTTCTCCTCTCTCTCTCATTTAATGCTCTCTCTCTCTCTCATTACTATTTTGATGAATGCTGACCATTTTCTTTTTGTTATGGACAGGAATCCT
Source organism: Calamus simplicifolius (assembly GCA_900491605.1). Classification (NCBI taxonomy): domain Eukaryota; kingdom Viridiplantae; phylum Streptophyta; class Magnoliopsida; order Arecales; family Arecaceae; genus Calamus; species Calamus simplicifolius. The sequence continues at coordinate 630,339 of UESW01004054.1, read as the reverse complement.
TCATTAGCAATGGATTTAATGCTTTCATCATTTGGGAAAATATTTCAAACGGTTTATTTCTTCCCGTTTTCCTTTCCTCTTTTACCAATGAATCTAACGGATAGTTTTTGATGGTTTAAATAGGGATGTTCAGAAGAAACCTTGACGAATTTCTACATTTTGACAATCAAGAAACAAAAGAGAGAAAGAAAGAAATCAAAAGAGAGTGCTTATTGCAAATTTTTGGATCTTGAAGAGCAAGTCTTGTGCTGCGAAGTTCATCCTCCAACCCTTGCTCAAGTCGTCCAATTTGAAGCAGTTCAAATTTCAGCTGCTTCGAAATTCAACATTGCTGCTTATTGCTTCAAAAGTTGTAAAGTTTATTTTGAATATTTGCTCATTAGGAGCTTCTCTATTACATTTGATTATCTTGTATTAGGGTTAGTGATAACCCTAGTTTCTTGATTGGTCCTTTACCATTAAACAAGAGGACTAGCCGGGAAGGCTAGGGGATTGGCTTCCTTGTGCCAGTTAAACAAGAGGACTAGCCTGGGAAGGCTAGGGGTTTTTGGCTGCCTTGTGCCGTGAAACAAGGACTGGCTATTGGCCTTGTGCCGTGAAAACAAGAGGACTAGCCGGGGAAGGCTAGGGGTTGTAATCGTTGTGATACGATTAGTGGAATTCCCAAAGGTTTTGGGGAGTGGATGTAGGTGCTGAGTTTGGCACCGAACCACTATAAACTTGCTGTGTTTGTGATTGATTGATCTGTGTATTTCTATTCTGTGCACCCCACTTCACCGCTGCAAATCAAAATTAGGGTTAAGCACATATATGCGTTAGCAAAGCATTGAATTAAATTTTTAATACCCAATTCACCCCCCTCTTGGGCTACTACATCTGGGCAACAAGTGGTATCAGAGCAGCGTGCTCTTGATTCCTATAGCTTTGATAAGCTTGGAGCAAAGATCAGTAGTAATCCAAATGGGATCTATGTTGACCGAAGGACAGTCAACTAATAGACCACCTTTGTTCAATGGAACAAATTACACTTATTGGAAAGCACGAATGAAAATATTCATTCAAGCACTTGATTATGATTTATGGGGAATCATAATTAATGGACCTCACACACCCACTGTTAAGATTGATAATATTGATATTGCAAAGCCTGAATCTGAATGGGATGAGCAAGATAAGAAATTAGCTCAATTAATGCAAAAGCAATGAATGTTCTTTATTGTTCTCTTGATGCAAATGATTTAATCGTATATCTACATGTATGTCTGCTAAAGAGATTGGGATAGACTTGAAGTTACCCATGAGGGTACAAACCAAGTCAAGGAATCCAAAATTAATATGCTTGTTCATAAGTATGAACTATTTAAAATGGATTCATCTGAAAATATCACTGATATGTTTACTAGATTTACCGACATTATTAATGGTTTAAAAAGTTTGGGTAAGTCTTATGCTAACAGTGATCTTGTAGAAAAATTTTGAGATCTTTGCCTAGATCATGGGAAGCAAAAGTGACAGCTATACAAGAAGCAAAAGACCTCAACAATCTATCACTTGAAGAATTGGTCGGATCTTTGATGACTCATGAACTACAACAACTCAAACACATTGATGAAGACGATTCAAAGAAGAGAAGGACCATGGCATTAAAAGGTAATGTTCAAAGTGAGGAAGTGAAGATGAAACTAGTGAAAGTGAAAAAAGATGATATGGCTCTCATCTCTAGAAAGTTAAGAAATTTATGAAAGAAAAAGATTTGGAAAAAGAAAATATTTACTAAAGGTGATCATAGCAAGGATAAAGAAAAGAGTGAAACCTCTATATGCTATGAATGTAAAGCCTGGACATATCAAACCAGAATGTCCTATTGAAGAAAGGTTTTAAGAAAGTAAAGAAGAAGCTATGTTGGCTACATGGAGTGACAGTTGAAGCAACAAGTTCGGAGAGAAGAAAAGAAAAGACTGAAGTTGCAAATGTATGCTTCATGGCTGATGAAAATGAGTAAGTCCTAGTTTTCTAGAAGACTTTACTTTTGATGAATTGCATGGGCATTTTATGAACTTGTAGATGATTTTGCTAAATTAAGTTCAAAGAATAAGATTTGAGAAATGAATTAAGGAACTTACTCTTGAAAAAGAAAGAATTTCAAATAGCAATGATTCTTTACTAA
>UESW01004054.1:538212-627841 GCA_900491605.1 Calamus simplicifolius | reverse complement strand
ATTATATTAATAATTATTATAATATATTATTTATGCTATATCTATTATAATATTTTATAATATATTATGATATTATAATATTATGACAAATTATATAATATAATAAATAAGATAATGTTATTATTTACTAATATATAATATTGGTATTATTAAATATCGTATTAAATTTTTTACGTTATAATGCTAATAATAATATTATAATATAATTGATAGTGCCAAAATCCAGCTATGAGACCTTGAGTACCAATAAGGATGGAAAATAGAATGGTGAGTTGGGAATTAAAATGAAATTGAGTTCTATAAGAGGGAGCTTTATACTTGGACTGACACTCCAAAAATAGAATAAGAGCATGAGGAATGTTAGTGGTTGCCTAGCTAAGATTCTCAATACTCAAGTCAATGGGGAAAGATGGTTGAGGATGCAAAGAGTGAGTCTTGTACTAATTCTATACTAAGAAGATGGAGGAGGATATAAGGTTTTTAGAGTTTACAGTCGAGAAGGGTGCCAAGAAGAAATGGAGACCGAAAAGGAGTGGGAATTCAATGGGTCGAAGCCAAAACCTTTGTATCTTTGCAAGAGGTTTCTCCTTCTAGGCAAGATTTAGTCCTAGTGCCCAAGGTTGCCCATATCATGGTGGTGTTCCTCGTTGCGATGGTGAGATGGCTTGTGATACCCAAAATTTAGTCCTACATTGGAAAGGAAAGAATTGTGTTATTGCTTGTAACTCAAGTCCATTTGCTATCCATTAACTTTCACTTCAGTTTATGGATCACATTGTTTTGATCCACTAATAGAGTTAATTAGGCCAATAAGTGGGCTTGGGATATTACAAGTGGTATCAGAGCCAGGCGGTAGAGTCCCGTCATGGCATGGAGCCACTCTTGCAACACTAACGACCCAGCTCGAAGGTAGATTCTAGCTAGCTTGTGGCATCCAATGAGGATGTTGCATTACAAAAAGAAAGATTGTGATATCCTAAATTTAGTTCCACATTAGATGAAAAGAATTGTGTTATCTGCTTATAACTCAAGTCCACTTGCTATCCATTAACTTTTACTTATGTTTTTGAGGCACGGTTTTAGCCTGCTAATGAAGTTAATCGAGCCAATGGACTTGAGGCAATACATGGGTCAACAATGGAACTATCCCAACTACTTGTTGCCTTGCTTCTAGAGGAAGGACATATGTAGGGATAGCTCAATTTAGCTCTATCATATACCCCCTACTCCAAAGGCTAAGGTAGCTTACTCAAATAAGGGAGTAGGTTTAAGAGAGCCTCAAATTTACTTGAGATGAGGTCATCCGCTTCAGATTGAGGTGTGGGCTTCTAAGCCTATTTATAACTCAAGCATTGGGTTTTCATGTCCTCTATGGATATCAGATGGCCTCTGCAAACTCTTTCCTTTTATAAGGGAGAGTTTTTTTGAACTCTTGGTCATGCTCCATTTTTTGCCTTAGACTCATGTAGGTGGTGCTTGTTGGGCCTAAGGATCACTATCGAGCTCCCTTGGTAGAGGGAGTCAGGTGGCTCCTCTTCGAGACCTAATGGTAATGATGGAGCCATGTTAAATGTAATACCATGTCTTGTCTTTTGGACTTTTCTAATAAGTTCGAGCTCCATGCCTCTTCCTTTTGCCTCATAGGGGCAAGACAAACATCATAAGCATAAATTTGGTATGATATTGGCAGCAAGTTGGTGATGGTTCCCCTATAAGAATGGAACCCTAAACCATTCAATTGCTTTTCTACTAAAGTTAGCCCCCCTAAGCCTTGATAGCACCACACCAGGCCAACATCTATAACTATGAAGTTAAGGTTCTGAGTTAGCTCAATTTTGTGCGACATAGCATAGATGGACTTTCCCATTAATTTTTTAGAATATCTGACATAATTTGTCACTGAACATATTGAAAAAATAAAGGAAGAAGAAGGAACCACAAGTCAATGAACTCTCGAGAAATAATGTATTGTGGGATGCCATGTCACCACTAAAAAATAGAGAGGTGGTAGAGATTTTCACGTTAACTGAAAAGAGAGGCGGTAGAGTCTCCGGCATAAATAATCAGCGGGAAAACCTTTCTCTGATCTTTGTTCTGTTCGACAGGGGAAAAATTTTGTACACGATTGCATATAAATATAGACTCGAATGCACGGTTGACATTCACGTATACTAAGTTTGGTGATTGCTGCAATATCTGCCAATATTAATTAGGTTTAATTCAATAAATATTTGTGAGAGTTTGATAAGCCCCTGGGACTTTGATCCATCCATTTGGCACCTCTCTCCTGATGACATATCACTTTTTCATTCTTCATGATTTGAAAATAAAAATTATGTTTTGGTTGTTGGCCATCACATTTGACCTCAACTGATTATAGTTGTCTCCAAGATTCTGAATAGTCTATACCATATTGTTATACCGAGATGGAGCTGTCATTTATTATTTGCATGGCACTTTCCTGCCGATATGGCCTGGTACACTCTGCTTCTTAATCCTTAATATAAATCCTTAATGTAAACAAGGCAAACTTGTCCCCATGTAAAATAAATTTATTTGGTAGAGGCTAAATTAAATTATTATTTAGACCTTCATGCTGTTTGCCATGACTTGTGCTGCTTTTAAATTTTCCAAAATGTTGATGAAAATATGTAACTGACATCCAGTAGCTGCTTAACTTCTGCTTGAATAGAGGGAGGAGCTTGTAATACTTTCTTCTGTCTCTTCTTTTTAATAAACTAGGTGGGTTAAAATCCTCCTTTTTCCTAAAAAAATTAGAAGAAAAGACTTATTGAAAGTTTAGATTAAACTTGCTGAAACTTTGCTTAAGCTCTCCTTGCTATGATTTTGCTACATTCTTATTATTTACTATCCATCAGTAATTAATTAACTTTGGGATTTCGTTCAGTTTACCAAGCTTTTCATCTATGCAACTCAACTGCAGTTGTGCTTTTGATCATATCATTATATAAAGAGATCTAGACCATTATATTCAAGTAATGATTTTCTCTTTTCATTTAATTATACATTTCAGATTTTTAAAAAGAAATATGAAAGAATGGTCTGAGGTAGGACAAAATGGTCTTATTTAACATTTATAAATTTGTTGCCACTTACAGGAAGCAAGAGAACTTTATAGAGCTTTTTTTTTTTAATCATTTTTACCTACTTGGCAGCTGACAAGATTTTCAAATGCATTTCGTTATGCTTCTAAAGTTTTTTCCTTTTTTTTTTACATCTTCTCTCCAGCAATAGGCAACAAGAAAAAGACAAGGATAATATTTATTACAGCACCTGTTTCTGGAACAATTCTTTTGATCATTTTAACTTGCTTGGCTTTCAGAGGTAAAGTAAAAGGTAATAATACTATGAAACAAATGTTGCTTATTTGTCTTGGTTGAATTTGCCGCAGTATTTAAGCAGCCTGTGTCCTACCCAGGTATATGGAAGGCTGGAAAGAATCAAGGGAGGCTGCCTGATGATCTGAGTTTAAGTACAGAATTTCCAAAAGACTTATATGTTTCTAGTAGATTTGGAGAAGAGAAGCATGGTCATGGCTCTAAACTTCCATTAATAAATTTTGAAAGCATATCAATTGCCACCAATAATTTCTTTGATTCACATAAACTTGGACAAGGAGGATTTGCCAAAGTTTACAAGGTAAACAACAGAATTATACTAGAATACCAGATTTTGGACATGAATGTACTTTTGTTGAATGAATTATGTATTTGTTGTTTGATATAGCTTATCACCACCTCCCTGCATCAAGTTCAGGGTGGCCCTTCATCTTTAATCATGAATTTTGAAGTTACCTCTTCTATAACCAAATAGTCTATATATTTATGCTGAATAATGCTTACAAGAAAGGAAAAAGGAAGACATTCCTCATTATTCACAAGACAGCAGAACTCATTTCTCGTTCCCATTTAACTTAATGAAGCACACTGTGACATGTTAAATGATACATATTTTTCAGGGCCAGCTGCCTAATGGGCTAGAGATTGCTATCAAACGACTTAGTAGAAATTCTGGTCAAGGGTTGGAGGAATTCAAAAATGAAGTTTTATTGATTGCCAAATTACAACATACACTACATGGGAAAAAAAATATTGCGACGCCCAAATGCGTCGCTAATGCGTCGCTAAACATGCTATTGCGACGCAATGACGGCATCGCTCAGATGTTCGTCACAATCTCAATTTATCACAATTGCGTCACTTACAGCGACTCTCTGGCGATGCAACAATGTGTCACAATATTGCAACGCATCCAAATAGTCTGCCGACGATCTGACGGTTGCGATCGATCCCGGTCGGTGATGAACGATCCGGACCATCGCGATCGATCCGATCGGCAATGATCCGACGGTTGTGATCGATCCAAGCCATGATCCCGATCAGCCACGACCGATCCTGGACCGTTGCGATCGGTCCGAGATCGCCGACGATCCAACGGTTGTGATCGATCCAAGCCCTGATCCCGATCGGCCACGATCGATCTCGGAACGTCACCGATCGGTCCGATCAGCGATGATCAGACGGTTGCGATCGATCCAAGCCCTGATCTCGATCGGCCACGACCGATCTCGAACCGTGGCGATCAGTCCGATCGCCGACAATCTGACGGTTGCGATCGATATCCAAGTCCTGATCCATCCCGATCGCCACGACCGATCTCGGACCGTTGCGATCGGTCCGATCGACGATCTGACGGTTGCACTCGATATCCAAGCCCTGATCCATCCCGATCGACCATGACCAATCTCGGACCATCGCGATCGATCCGATCGGTGACGACCCGATGGTTGAGATCGATCGAAGCCATGATCGATCCTGGTCGGCGACGACCGATCTCGGACCATCGCGATTGATCCGTTCAACATCGCAATATTTTTATTTCATAATTCTTTTTTTATATTATAAAATTTATTTTTTAAAAAATATTGTGATGCAATACTTGCATCGCTAAATATAAAATTATTTTTATTAATTTACTATTTTATTGCATCGCTATTTAACATAATTAATTTTTAAAAAATATTGCGACGCACAGGGTTGCGTCGCAATTTTTTAATTTGATAATTATATTATATAAAAATTAATTTTATTTAAAATAATTGCAACGCACTGATTTGCGTCGCAATATTTTTTCTCATAATTATATTTAAAAATTTATTTTATTTAAAATAATTGCGACACATTTAGTGCGTCACTAAATTTAAAATAATTTTTTTAATTTTTTGATTTATTGCATCGCTAATGCATCGCTATTTAATGTAATTAAATTTTTTAAAAATATTGCAATACACTGAGTTGCATCATAATTATTTTTTTCTCATATTTATACTTTATTAAAATTAATTTTATTTAAAATAATTATAACACAATTAATGCATCGCTAAGTTAAAAATAATTTTTCTAATTTTCTAGTTATTGCATCGCTAATAAGTCACTATTTCAAATAATTAATTTTTTAAAAAAACATTGCGATGCACAGAGTTGCGACGCACATAGTTGCGTCATAATATTTTTTTCTTATATTTATATTTTATAAAAATTAATTTTACTTAAAATATTTGCGACGCAATTAGTGTGTCACTAAATAAAAATATTTTTTCTAAATTTCTTATTTATTGCATCGCTAATGCATCACTATTTAACATAATTAATTTTTTAACAACATTGCGACGCATAGGGTTGCGTCATAATTTTTTATTTTATAATTATATTTTATAAAAATTAATTTTATTTAAAATAATTGCAGTGCAGTTAGTGCATCTCTAAATTAAAATAATTATTCTAATTTTTTGGTTTATTGCATCGCTAATGGGTCGCTATTTAACATATTTAATTTTTTTAAAAACATTGCGACAAACTGAGTTGCATCGTAATATTTTTTTTCTCATATTTATATTTTATAAAAATTAATTTTATTTAAATTATTTGCGATGCAATTGGTGCGTCGCTAAATTAAAAATAATTTTTTTTAATTTTTTGGTTTATTGCGTCGCTATTTAACATAATTAATTTTTTTAAAAACATTGCGACGCACTAAGTTGTGTCGCAATATTTTTTTCCCATATTTATATTTCATAAAAAATTAATTTAAAAATATTTCGATGCATTATTTGCATCGCTAAATAAAAAAATTAATTTTTTTTAATTTTCTCATTTATTGAGTCGCTAATGCATCGCTAATTGCGTCGTAATGTTTTGTTGTCACGGAGGCGTCGCAAAGTGGTCGCAATTTTGTAACGCATCATTGCGTCGCTAAATTTGCGTTGCTATTTTAGTATTTTCTTGTAGTGATAGGAATTTGGTTAGACTTCTTGGTTGCTGCATTGAAGGAGAAGAAAAGTTATTGATCTATGAGTACATGCCGAATAATAGCTTGGATGCCTTTCTCTTTGGTTTGCTCCTTCTATGTTCATTACAATTTTAATATGTTATTAGCAATCTACATGGCACGTTTCTTTATATTTTACTAGAATATCTTAACATTACACAGATTAAAAGCTTGGATGTTCATTAACAAAATTTATAATATATTTTTCTTAATAGATTCGGAAAAGAAACAACTATTAGATTGGGAGAAATGTTTTAACATAATCAAAGGAATTGCTCGAGGGCTTCTATATCTTCACCAAGATTCAAGATTAAGAATAATTCATCGAGATCTTAAAGCTAGAACATTTTACTAGATCATAATTTGAACCCTAAGATTTCTGACTTTGGCATGGCAAAGATCTTTGATGGTGATCAGAATCAAGCAAATACTAAACGAGTCATTGGAACTTAGTGAGTATTCTAGACACTGCTTTGCTTATTTAATATTTCTATATAGATATACTAAACTTATTTGTTATATACATCATATAGATATAGATATACACCCCCCCCCCACCCCTCGGGGGCCAATTGATTTTTCTTTTTTTCCCCCCTTATTAAGACTCATCAAATTTTATTAACAAACAAATATTTACTTACGACATTAGTTTTTCATTAAATCTATACATTCATGTGATTCAGTGGTTATATGTCTCCTGAATATGCAATGAAAGGAATCTTTTCTGTGAAATCTGATGTCTATAGCTTTGGGGTATTGATCTTGGAGATTGTGAGCAAATTACGAAACAATAATTTGATCTCACCATGGACTCTCCAAGTTTGCTAGCTTACATAAGTAAAAACAATTCTCTCTCCATAGTAATTCTATTTTTCGTTGTGTTGTGAACAAAATGGTGACTTTATGTTTAATTATGCTTAATGATTAAATTCCAAATTGACCTTGTTTTTTAAATGATTCAGGCATGGAACTATGGAATGAAGGCAATGCAAAGGATCTTGCAAACCCATCTATAATGGAGTCATGTTCACTCGATGAAGTATTAAGATGCATACATGTAGGGCTCTTGTGTATACAGAACCATCCAAATGATCGACCAGCCATGTCATCTGTTGTTTTTATGTTGGAAAATGAGACCACAATACATGTTACACACCTAGACAGCCTACTTTTACCATGGAGAGAAGCCAAGATGAATACGATGCCCAAATGCAAAATCTTCATATTTTTTCTATAAACAATATAATTGTTACAATGCCAGAGGGACGGTAGAATCTTAAGGATTCTCTAATATCTAGCTTCACTAATAGCATCAATGTCACTAATGTGCAATGGAATGATTAGCAAATGTTTGTAGAAAATTTCATATTGCTTAGCTTTTTTTGTTTTGTTTTTTGAGTTATTACTCTCATGAGAATTTCTTGTCACTGTTTCAAATCCTTTATAACCCTACTCGTCTTTCAGCTTTTCTTGTTAAAATGTTGAAATTCCATGAGACTAACCCCACTTCATTCTACCAAATTGATTGGCTGGTTGCCCGCTCTAGTCATTCTTTTCAGGATCAAGGCCTTTATATTGAGCAAGCTTAGATTGACATTTGTGAACGGTTCCCTTTTCCTTTTCTTTTTTTTTTGAATAATCTGAATGCTTATATTTTTGCAAAGATAAGGGAAAAAAAGGTATGCCAATAATTTTGTGTACATGCTGAAGAGGTTGCTCTGCAGTTGGTATCTCTATGCTATTTGTGAAGACATCCAAGGATAGAAGAAGCGATGTGGTTATTGCATGAGAGGGCATACCAATTGAGAACTTAATTGGCTTACTATTATTCAGCCTTGTGCATCTTATTATAATTGTATGCAACCAAGAATCGCTGCTTATTCAAAAAATCATAGTGATGATTAGTTTCATACTGAAATAAGATAGTAAGCACTGATAGCAATGCAGTGATGCCTAAATTTTTAAACTCTACTTTATGCTTTTTGGTATGGATGCTAATCTAGATTTTTTGACTAGTTTTTTTCTATGGAAAGGGTGTTATATTGTTACTGGTTAATACTCTCTGTATTATGTTTGGTTGTTCAATAAATTTCAAAAGTTGTGAGGATGGTGTTCAAGTTGTAAGCCATGTTATTTTCATACGTGCTCTTCTTAGTGATGAAAGAAAAATTTCAATGCTCAATTACAAAAATTTTCTAGCGTCAAAAGAAAATGACCCCAACATTACTTAATGGAAAAGTCCTTATACACTGCCTCCGGTGCAGCAAATCCTATGTGGGCTGCACCGTCCCTCTTTATTGGCCACGTGGATCCCACATGGCCTAACATTGCGGGACAGGATAGCATTGATACGATGTTACATTTTGATCATGATATCCATTAAAAGCGCTTCTAAGTACATGCACGTAAGGCAAAGGACTATTTTGCCCTCCAAAAGAAACATCGAAAAAGGATAACTGGGCTCTTCTTCTTATTCTTTTTTTAAAGGAAGGTGGGTGTTCCAGGTATCATTTCTTCTACTTATTGACACACTTACGACATCCTAGTTAAAATATTAAGACATCCTAGTTACAAAGCTATGATACCCATGTTTGAACGAATATGCTTGATGACATAATAGAAGGAAATAGTCCAAAAAAAGATCTACGATACCTCAGTAAAAATATTAATACACCCTAGTAACAAAGCTACGATATCCGTACTTAAAACGAATGCTAAGAAAAGCCTCATAACATCCCAGGAAGAAATCGATCGAAAATTTTTTATGATACTCTAGTTGAAATATTAAGGCACCCTAGTAACAAAACTACGATACCTATATTTAACAGATATGCTTGATGATACTCTAGAAGAAAATCATCCGAAAAAAGATTTACGACACTGCAGTTAAAATATTAGGACATCCTAGTAATAAAGCTATGATACTCGTGCTTAAAATAGACGCTGAAGAAAAGCCTCGCGACACCATAGAAGAAAATCGGTCAAAAATTATTTATGACACCCCAGTTGAAATATTAAGGCACCATAGTAACAAAGCTACGATACCTATATTTTAATGGATATGCTTGACGACACTCTAGAAGAAAATCATCCGAAAAAAGATTTACGACACTGCAGTTAAAATATTAGGACATCCTAGTTATAAAGCTACGATACCCGTGCTTAAAACAGACGCTGAAGAAAAGCCTCGCGACACCGTAGAAGAAAATCGGTCAAAATTATTTATGACACCCCAGTTGAAATATTAAGACACCTAGTTACAAAACTATGATACCCATGCTTGAACGATATGCTTGATAACAACAGGAGAAAATTGCCCAAAAGAATATCTACGATACCCCAGTTGAAATATTAAGACATCCTAGTAACAAAGTTACGACACCCGTGCTTAAAACGGATGCTGAAGAAAAGCCTTGCGATATCCCAGGAGAAAATCAATCAAAAATCATTTACAACACCCTAGTTGAAATATTAAGACACCCTAGTAACAAAGCTACGACACCCATGCTTTAACGGATATGCTTGACGACACCTAGGGGAAATCACTCGAAAAAAGATCTATGATACCCTAGTTGAAATTTTAAGACATCCTAGTAACAAAGCTCGATACCCGTGCTTAAAATGGATGCTGAAGAAAAGCCTCATGACACACCAGAAAGAAATCGATCAAAAATCATTTACGACACCTCAGTTAAATATTAGATACCCTAGTTACAAAGTTATGACACTCGTGCTTAAATAGATATGCTTGATGACATTCCAGAATGAAATTGTCCAAAAAAAGATCTACAACACCCCAGTTGAAATATTAAGACACCCTAGTAACAAAGCTACGACACCCATGCTTTAACGGATATGCTTGATGACACCCAAGAGAAAATTGCCAAAAAAAGATCTACGACACCCCAGTTGAAATATTAAGATACCCTAGTAACAAAGCTATGACACTCGTGCTTAAAACGGATGATGGAGAAAAGCCTCACGACATCCCAGGGAAAAATCGATCAAAAATTATTTATGACACCCAGTTGAAATATTAAGACATCCTAGTTACAAATTAACCTACGATACCCGTGCTTTAACGGATATGCTTGATGACATACCAGAAGGAAATTGCCCCAAAAAAGAGCTACGACATCCCAGATTTACTTTTAAGATATCCTAGTTACAAACTTACAACACCCGGGCTTAAAATGGACATTGAAAAAAACCTGGTGACATTCAGGAGTAAATCGGCCGAAAACCTTTTACGACACCCAGGGTAAAATATTAAGACATCCTTGGTATAAACTTATGACATCACTGCAATATTTTTGAAATAGGCAAAAAAATTTTACGTCACCCTAGTTGTAATCCGATGACACCCTATTAAGTCAGCTATGCCACCCATGCTAAAAATGTTGGCTTCACATGGCCAGATGGTACGGGTGCGAGGTGGTATGGTTGCAGATTCATGATATGATCGCTCCACTTCTAGCTTCTTTTCACACAGAAGGCGCATCGATGTCCTTTCATCTTCCTCTGAACCTAGAGGTCCTTCCTTTGTTGCTCGAGTAGTCGCTGGTGTCCTAAATTTCCTTCATTATTGTTCCTTCCATCTTTTCTTTACATGGAGAAGAGTGGTTTCGTGTGTCAACGAAGACCGCAAACATAGAAGCACGGCAAGAAGAAACTGGTGGAAGAAAGCAAAGAAATCGTTCTTTTTTCAAATGAGGATGTGACTTATTTAAGTGTCGTCCATATGAAGCCACAAAATCAGAAAGATGTAAACAACATGATGATTCCTTTATTTAGATATTATGACACCTTTCTTAAAATATTATGACACCCTAGTTCAGATATAATGGCACCCAGCACCAATTTTTTTTCTTAATCTGACAAATATGTTTATCCTATCTATTTTAGATGACTTGGAAATTATTTCAGTCCTGCAGTGAAGGCTTCCCAATTTTTTAAAAACTATTGTAAGCCAGCAGTTTACATTCAGAATATTTGGAAGATATAGTTTAATACACTACATACAGAACTTATCCAAAGGACCCCATTTGGTGCCTTCATCGACATGCAGATGTTCTCAGTCGATGGGCGACTTCTAGCAGACAAAATATGATGTCACAATGAAGGCAAGAAGTTTATTTTCTATGGCAAGGAGGTCATATTCAGTGTTGATGAAGTCACACTGATTTGGGTCTTCCAGCTCATGGAAAGAAGATCAACACGTCCTGCCAGTTGTACAATGAAAGGTTATTCATACGATTTGGTTGGGCTTTAGATCTTCATCAAAATGGGCTGAAGAAGTTAATAAATGGACTCCAATCATCCAAGATACAGAAGGATGTCGAGGATACGGTTAGACTTTGGATCGCCTACATGTTTGCATATTTTTGGCTCAAAGTCTAATCAGACATATCCACGATATCTCATCCAGTACTTGGATGACTTAACTCAACTGAAGAGGATCGAATGAACTTTCGCAATCAAGGAGTTGATCATTCTGGATTTCTCAGAAGTTGCTGCTTGCTTACGATTCGAGGAGTCAGTGCACTCAAAGAGAGGGAACAAGGTTAGGTGTAACATCCTAAAAATTTATAATTTTGGTAATATTAATGGCATTTTCATTTAAAATAAAAGTCTGATGATTTTAATGATGTGTGGGTGTATTACCACTTGAAAAATATAAGAAGGAAAGATCTGTGGTGTAAATGAGTATATTTTTGGGTGCTAATAACCTTGATTTAAGAATTTAAGAGATTTGAGTTTTAATAGGCTTAAATCATAAGAAAAATTAAGTTTGGTTTGAATTTTTCCTTATATAATTTTTAGTAGTTAGAGTCGACTCTAATTGGTGTGGAGGACTCTGGCATGGTTTTGAACTTCTAGCATGCTTTAGAGTCGACTCCTACAGAAAAAAAAGCTGACTCTAATTGAAAAACAATAAGATAGCATTTCTACCTTGTGTTAGAGCCGACTCTAATTTCTACAGAGCCAGCTCTAAGTGGTAGATTTCTGGGTTAAATCTTTAAAAATATTTATTCTGTTTTAAGTCCGATTTGAGTGTTGTTTGAACCGTTGGATTTCTAAAATTGAGCTCTCTGAGTTGGCAAGGTTGTTTCCTAAAAATATTATATAAAAGTATTAAATTTAAAAGAATAGCATAAATAGTTATCGGAGGCAAAATGGAGATTTCGTTAAGTCACTGTACATGCCTTGGCCCCTAAGTCACTAGAAAATATAAAAGGAAGAGAGAGAGAACCAGCTAGAAAGAAAGAAAAGAAAGAATGAGGAAAAGAAAGAAAGAAAGGAAGGAAAGAGAATGGATCAGGGAGGAAGAAGAAGAAGAAGAAGAGAAGGAAAGGAAAAGGTTGGAGAGGATCTTGGTGGCCGTGTTAGCTTCTGAGGTAAGCTCTAGTTTTTCTAAGCCCAGTATAGCATGGATCTTACTTAGATTTGTTGTTATGGAGACAATAGCAGGTAAATCCTTGATGGATGAAAGAGTGGAAGAAAATCATGAGATATTTAAGGATTTAGCATGCATATGCATAGTGTTTCAAGGAAACCTTCCAAGCATGAACCCTGATGATGTATGTGTCTATGTGTGATGGCATAGGTCTGAACAGTGGTTCCAGAAAGTCGAAGCACAGGAGATGAGTATCAGTTAGGATGCTAGCAGCTAAGGTGAGTGGGTTTCTCATCTAGTTAGGTAAATTATTTTTGAGATATTGTATGCATATTTTGTTATAAATGTATATGGTGCTGTGTTGAGCATGATATGGTGAAAAGAGGAGTTTTGGAAATATGGGAAATAAGAAAAAAAATTTGTGTATTTTTATTTAAGCATGAGTTTAAAAGAAAGGAATAAAGGTATAGCATACCCTAAAGCATTGTATGGAAGTACTTGAAAAACTTGAGTTTAGAAAGATTCTAAATATTAAAAAGATATGAGATTTAGAAAGATTGTGGGCTTCTTAAGAGATTAAATATATACCTGGGGAGAGAACATAGGTTTCATACAAGAATATGGAAATGAGAAAAGGTACGAGTATGAGAAAAGAGTCCAAGATCCACAAGAAGAATTTGAATGTCATAACAAGAATAACAAAAGAGTAAAGAATAAGAGTTTCACGATAAATATGAAATAGGAGAAAGAATAAATGGCTTATAAGAGAGCATGAATGAGATATATATATATATATAATATGAACAAGGAAAGAATATGAGATTAAGAAATGAACATAGGAGTCATGAAAAGAGCACAGGTCTGAGGAAAGACCGTGGGTTTCATAAAAGAATATGAGAATGAGGAAAAAGCATGAGTAAGAAAAGAGTATGAAATTGAGGAATTGATATGAGTTTTATAAAGGAACCTAGATCTGTGGATAGATCTCAATCTTCTGGATAAATACAAGGTTGAAGAAAGAGCAAGGGCTAAGAAGGGATCCTAAATTTAAGGTAAGAGTACTAGCTATGAAGCAGAAAAGAAAAGTATGAATTTAAGCATGTCATGAGTCAAAGCATGAGGTTAAGTTTGAGTTTTTAGGCATGGGTTTATGAATTGATAGTTGAAGTTAGAGCATATCAAATTATAATAAGAAAGAATATGAATTGAAGAGGTATGCATGGATACCTATCAATATGCGTGGATGATTTGAGCCTAGTTCATATGTTTAATAGCATGAGTATCGATGAAAAGTATGAGCTAATAGTATATGTTAAAGATATGAATCATGGTAATATGATAATATTTTGATGTAAGCCTATGAAATGAAAGGCTTGGTCTATTGATGTGTATGGTGTAAATCTAGAAGATGAGAATCTAGTATGTAGTATAATGAAAACATATGGTAAGCATGGTTAAAGGAAAAAGATATAGCATGCATTGAGAAGCATGAGTTAAGACATAAGTTAAGGCATGAATCAAAGAAAGTCTAGAGGTACATTATAGGTAAAGTATAGCATGATTTCAAAACAGGAATGAAAAGCATGAGTTTAAAGCTTGAGGAAAGCAAAGCATGATCTTGTAACTTGAGTTAAAGTATAACAGGTGGTTTAGAGATGATGTGAATTGAGAGGCATGCATGGGCATATGTATACACATATATATATATATATACGTATGTGCATAGTATAAATATAAAGTGCATGATATAATGAAATATGAGCGTAAGCATGGGTTTTAGAAGCATGAATTGAATATGTTTATAGCATGAGTTTAAAGCATGCATTTATATTATGAGTTTTAAAAGCATAAGTTTTGAGCATGAGTTGTAAAAAGCAAAAGAACTGATCTTAGAGTTTTGATGCATCAGTTTCAGATGCATACGTGGCATGTGCATGGAAAAATGTTAAAAAGAATATGTTTTGATGCATGAGTCATACAGAGCATTGAAGTACCTATGGGGCTGATCATGTATACTGTGCTATAGAATGAGCATTGCACACTACTATTGAGCTAGCACCTCCTTGCGATTTGATCGTACGATGATCCCCGGGACCAGGGGTGAGTAAAAGCTAGCCCAGGCCCAATGGGGCAGGTTGTAAGCAGCCCATAGGGATAAGAATCATAGCTCGATAGAGCTGATTATTATAAAGCCCATGGGGGAGAGAAAACCCAAAGTTTCAGGTTAAGGAACAAATTATTTTGCTGGATGAACCGTATGGGTAAGGAGTGCTATTTGTGCAAGGATCCTGTTGCTAGTCACGCATCCAATAAGAGTACACCTGCAGGAGGGTGACTGTAAGGTGGTACCTCGAAGGTTTCATACATAGCCCAGCATTATAAAGTTTTGAAAAAAAAATCTTGCTTTTAGTTTTATAAAGGGCTAGTGTGCCAAATACATATCCTAGTGGGGATGAGTTTAAAAGAGAAGCCAGTGGGCCACAATAGATCTTAGTGGAGATCAAGAGATGAGTAAAGAAAGTCTGGGCTGTATAATGAGGATACACATGTATTTATATATATGCCTTATGAAGTATTGCATCATGCATGAATTTTTATAAAAAAAGTTATTCAAAGAGTATTTCGTTACTGATATATATTATTTGAAGAATAAGCTACATTTTAAGTTTCCTGATATCATATTCACATGAGTATTTTATGTGTTTATATGCTTTGGAATGATGTCATGGTTCTCTATTTCTCCATGGTTAGATGGTTATCCAGTCATTGGAACTTCGGTCTCATCCCTCTATAGTTGTTATATTTTTATTGCAGGACAGTGAGCTGATTGACAGGACTAAGTGGTTGGCCTTAGCTTTACTCCTGGTCTGAGAGTTGGTAATGGTACATCGAGAATATGGTTAAATTGAAAGAATTTAGTGTGGATGTTAAAAAGGTAGATAGAGTCTCATTTGTATATAAAACGAGAGTTATGTATGTAATTGTGTATGTGTGTTTATACAGTTGATACTCTGTGTTGTATCATGGACACTTATGAAATGAGATAAAGTAGTCTTATATTTCGAAGGAAATTATGAGTATAATCTATGTATTGGTGTGACTTGTATTGATTGTGAATATGATCTTATAAACTGCCTAAGGATATTATAATATATATATATATAAGGGGACACATAATACTATGATATGATGTCATGAATGAATTAAATGAATAGGTATGAAAAGTTTTTATCGAGATAGATTTTTGAGCTAGTAATTTTTGGCAATTAGATAGAGTTCACTAATACTTTATGGTGTGCAACATAAAGGCTAGTAGAACTCTACCTGATTTTCATAGGTTACCAGGTTATATCAGTTGTCCTGGAGAGAAAGAGGGAGCTGACATTAGGAGGCAGCCTATCTTGTTCGGATGCTCAGCAGCGCTGATGGTAAGGATTATTGAGATGCAAAAAGAGTGTCATTATTATAATTTTTTATAAATATTTTATTTTTTCATATCATAAAATTATCATGTGTAGGCGTGGTTCCTCGAGCATACCTCAATAAGAGCCCCAGCATATCCCAATAAATTGCTCCGGCTGTTGAAGTGGTATGATAGCCAATTAAAGGTGCAGTCTGTTCGAGTTGCCAACATACAGCCTCACGACTTGGTAAGATAATCCATTGCTTTCGTAAATATTTTAAAACTTAATTTATTATTATTAGTTTTAAATTAATTTGTTAATCATCTTGTCTTACAGTTGGAGGGAGCTACTATACCAATAGCAAGAGTGCTGGCTTCTCACTCCACAGACAGTAGCATCCCTTGAACCAACAGAAAGCTATCCAAGCTATGCCGAGTTGAGGATTGAACTGGGATGTGTTAAGAATCAACTCGATGATGTTAGGCACAGGCTTGCCATAGCTGAGAGCCTCCTCAGTTCATTGCACAGAAAGGAAAGCAATGCAAGTAATGAGGAGGAGAAGAGGAAGGAGAAGATAGAGGAGGGGCATTCCTTGGAGGACCAAGAGGAGCCCAGGAATGCAGAAAAGAGGAGGAGAAGAGGAAGGAGGAGAGGGAGGAGGGGCATTCCTTAGAGGACCAAGAGGAGCCCAGGAATGCAGAAAAAGAGGAGGAGAAGAGGAAGGAGGGGCATTCCTTGGAGTGTCCAACTGAGCCTGGGAATGCAAATACAGAGGAGGAGAAAAGGGAGGAGGGAAATTCCTTGGATTATCAAACTGAGTCTGAGAATGCAAATAAAGAGAAGGAGAAGAGGGAGGAGGGGCATTCTATGGAGGGCCAAGAGGAGCCTAAATCCAGGAAATAATCGTCACCCCTACGCCCTATGATAATAAAATGTCACCCCTGCACCAAAGGGCGATGCGGAGGACATACAATTCTTTAAAAGCCTTCGTTTTTTAAGAAGATTAAAAAGAGCCCAGAAGGCGTAAGGCATCAAAGTTCACAGGGAATTCTTATGAGACAGCCCATCCTAGAAAGTTTCGAAGATAGTGGCACATCAAAGGCCGACATTCGTAAGTGATAACATTTTTTTTCATATCCCATATTCTATTTTATCTTCCAAGATGTCTGATAGCTTTTATGCTTAAACATTTTAGTGACGAGATTGTGTACGCCAATAAATTAGGTGGCGCCATTACAATAAAAATTCTTGAAGATCTCATTCACAAAGATATGATAATCGACGATGTAAGTATTCAGAAAAACTTTTCTTGATGTTGATTTTAGAATATTATTAATCGGTTTACATTGCATTGGCAGATTATTGATGCGGGCAGGAGTTTTTGATGAGGACCTGGGCAGAGCATCCGAAATGATATCATAAGTGCATCATTGCATCTGTTATGGTAGCCACTTTGTGTCTGAATTCTTCATTATCTGCTTATCAACTCGCTGGAACGGTCGGGCCTACGATCTTTGATAGAGCAAGCGATGAAGTAAAGGCTCAATTTCGGTTTCTTTTCTCCATCATGAACTGGATAATTCGCACTGGCATCTGGTTGCTATTGACATGGAAAGAAATGTGTTCATGCACCTGAATTCATTAAAATGCAATGCCAGGTACAAGGCCAATGCGAAGAAATGGCATAGCATTCTCGGCCACATATTCCATATATACTGCGATAAGAAAGAGGTGATGAATTGGCCAATGAAAGAGATTTTGGATTGCCCAAGTCAACCTTTCGGATCACTGGATTGTTGCCTCTACTGTCTGAAGTACATGGAATACCTTGCTCGTCGGGACAATCTTGATATGAAGATAGATTTCACGGAAGATGAAATAAGAGATTATCGGCAATAATTAGTAGCGAGGATATTGAGAGAAGGCCTCAACCAAAAGATCGACGATTTTTCTTCAAACTATTCTTAATTTTTTTTATTATTTATTGATTAAAAATTTGATGTAATTTATTCATACTGATACTATTTTAGAATTTATGCAATTGTAGAATTTTTATATGGATGTCATGGTGCTTTACATGGATGTCAGAAATCTTATCGTTATACTTTGCCTTTTTACTTTCGAGTCTCTTAAGTTTTCATCCGGGATGTCATAATGTTAAAACTAGAGTATCGTAATTTTACAATAGGGGTGTTGTTAGTTTTTTTTCCTCTGAGCCCAGGAAGTTCAACTTTTTTTGTGTAGGGTGTTGTACAATGGGAACTGGGGTGTCGTAAGGTGGGAACTTGGGTGTCGTAATAGTTTTTCTAAGGTGTTATACTTTGCCTTAGAGTATTCTGATATCATGATGCTTTTTACTTCCGAGTCTCTTAAGTTTTCATCCGGGATGTCATAATGTTAAAACTAGAGTGTCATTATTTTACAACAGGGTATCGTAAATTTTTTTTTCTCTAATATCAGGAATTTCAACTTTTTTGTGTAGAGTATCGTACAATGGGAACTGGGGTGTTGAAGGTGGGAACTTGGGTGTCGTAATAGTTTTTCTAGGATGTCGTAAGTTCCTGCCTTAATAGTCTTTGCTTGGGTATCGTCCTTTAAAGCTAGGGTATCATTAGCTAAGAACTGGGGTATCGTAATAGCTTTTCTATAATGTCATAAGTTCTTCCTTAACAGTCTCCACTTGGATATGCTTTACAACATCCCATAAGAAAATTGGCCTAAAAAAGAGCTTTGTCATCCCAGATTTATAACTAAAACACCCTAGTTACAAACCTACGACCTATGCTTAAAACGAACGCTGAAGATGAGACTTACGATATCCCAAGGAGGAAATCGGCCAAAAAATGAGCTACAACACCCCAGTTGAAATATTAAGACACCCTAGTTACAAACCTACGACACCTATGCTTAAAATAAACTGAAGATGACACTTACGACATTCCAAGGAGGAAATTGGCCAAAAATGAGCTACAACATCCCAGTTAAAATATTAAGATATCCTAGTTACAAACCTATGACACCCATGCTTAATTAAAACGAACGCTGGAGATGAGACTTGCGACATCCCAAGGAGGAAATTGGCCAAAAATGGGCTACGACACCTCAGATTTATGACTAAAATATCTTAGTTACAAACCTATGACATCCGTGCTTAAAACAAACACTGAGATGAGAATTGTGACATCCCAAGAAGAAAATTGGCCAAAAAAGAGCTATGATACCCTAGTTGAAATATTATGACACCCTAGTTACAAACCAACGACACCCATACTTAAAATGAATGCTGGAGATGAGACTTACAACATCCCAAGGAGAAAATCGGCCGAAAAATAAGCTACAACCCTCAGTTGAAATTTTAAGATACCCTAGTTACAAACCTACAACACTAATGCATAAAACAAACACTGGAGATGAGACTTACGACATCCCAAGAAGGAAATTGGCCAAAAAATGAGCTACGATACCCTAGATTTATGATTAAGACACTTAGTTACAAACCTATGATACTCGTACTTAAAATGAACGTTGAGATGAGACTTGCGACATTCCAAGGAGAAAATCGGCCGAAAAAAGAGCTACGACACCCTATTGAAATATTAAGATACCCTAGTTACAAACCTACGACATCGTGCTTAAAATGAATGCTGGAGATGAGACTTACAACATTCCAAGGAGTAAATTGGCCAAAAAAAGAGCTATGATATCTCAGATTTATGACTAAGACACTCTTGTACAAAGCTACGACACCTGTGCTTTAAATTTGATGGCAAAATTTTTTATATATTCCCCTGTATTAGTTGACTTAATACATAAGTATCAAACTCATCCATCAATATTTTCATATCCTCTCTGGTGTTAGTTGACTGCATACAAGTCTACCTGTTGCTTGAACCAGCTCTTATTTCATTTTGTATTGGAGAAGCATCAACGGATGCCTTGACTATATTTTTCCTTGATCTTTTTGATTTCTTCTCGACTCCACTCTTTAATATGTTCTCTCTTGGGTGACCTTTCATCCTAATTTGCTCAGAATTTTGAATTACAAGTTGTGTACTTTCTTTAGCTGCGCAGTTAGCATCCACGCACTTTTGAATATTGATGTTAGATCACCCATTACTAAATTAAATGCATCTTCAGACATGGAGGCTATCTCTATAAGCTTCATCATCCGATGACTCATCAAAGCATATTACAATCAATAATATAATTTTATCGAAAATATATAATAAGACATTTAAAATAAAAAATATGATTGTGTACTATGATTTTCGTATGCTTTTATTATAACCTTCAGTATTACAATCGAAATCATCAATTGGCATATCATGTCCTTGCACCATCTCTTCAAAAGTACTTATCTGGTAAATAAAATATGTCACTTTGATGAAGAACCAACAAGGCATGTCTATACATATAACCCTTGAACTGAAAGGATCGACACTGGCATTGACATCCTTAAAATTTTATCGTATGATACGACATAATCTTTTATCATCTCCTTTTCAGTTTCATCGACTTCAATCCTTTCATATGACTTTACAGAATATACATAATAGTTGTCAGCTTTCTTGATTAATTTAGTATTTGATGCAGCTATTTAAGGATCTTATTCTGAAATTTTTAAAAATGCCTTGTATATTTATCTGCTATTTGTCTCTCGAAAGGTGAGGATGTCTTTAGGAAAGCATTCGTTTGCAATGTCCTATTATCTTCCTTATTTTATATCTCATACCTTTTCTCCAAGGCATCTTCATACTTATCTATGAACTCCGTGAATATAGTCTTCGAATTTATAAATCCATCGAAGAAGTGATTGATGCCCTCTCTTCTTTGTGAAGATGACATTCCTGTACATAATTATATCAAAAAAAGAAGCATTAAACATGAACATAAACCAAACACAATATCCTACAAACCTATGAAAAATGTATCCTTAAGGTAAACTGGGACCCATTTATCCCGACATTCGTAAAGGTTATTTAACAATCTATAGTCTTGCATTCTTTATATTTCTTCATGGGATGTTTCCACCTTTCCTCGAATAACTGTATGGTTAGTGAATCATATATCGCCTCATCGAAATTAACCATAAATTTAGAATTTGCTATGCAAATATGGCCAATCTTTTTAGGTATCTTCTTCAATATATGCTAAAGACAAAATCAATATTGTGCACAAGGAAAAACCTTCCTAACAGTAGCCTTGATTGCCTTATCTTGGTCAGTTACTATGGCAATAGGTGCTTGACCATCATTTGCATCTAGCCATGATTGAAAAATACATTTACATATCTCAGTCCTCTCATCAAACAATAATACGTAATCAAGCAATGATAACTGTCCATAATGGTTGACCATGATGAATGGATGAAAAGGTATTTGATATCTATTTGTCAAGTAGGTTGAGTCAAAGCTTAGAACATCACCAAAGTATATGCATGCCGATCTTGACCTTGGATGAATCCAGAAGACAGACCTGAGTTGTCCATTATCATTGAGGTCTAAGGTATAGAAGAAATTGGCATTTCTTACTTGCATTTCTGTGAAATAGATTACCATCAACTGAGCATTTCTTTCTTTTAGCTGAGACTGACGTTCACAACAGATGAAATTACGAGTATCATTCTTTGTAAATCCAATTGTCTTCTATCCCCTTTTCTTCTTGCTATGGCAGAGTATATATGAGTTGTGGGCACATTCATGGCATATAAATTGCTGATCTCTGCCTTCTCTGGTGTGTTGATCCTCCTATGGGACCATAGATAACCAATTGATGTTATGAACATCCGATGGTTATGTTCTAGAGAAACATTAACCAATATCAGTTACCACTTGTAGAATTCAGTCTTGCTTTTATGGATGCCTTGATAATCAACTTTGCTAGTATCCCTAGGATTCATGGACTTCTTGTTTTTCTAGATTTTTCTTACCTCCAACATGCCATGTGCTTGAAGCAAAGTTGTTTATTGTAGTTGGTCCTGCTAGACTATTATGATTCCAAAACCAACTCTTTTTGCGTATCCATTGTAGAAAGTATATAGATCATCTGCAGAATTGAATTCCATTCTAGTTTGAGGAATAACAGTATCATCCCCTGCATTTTGAGTGATGGGTGACAGTGCACGGTCGGAGTATATTCGATTTCTTTCAGATCTATAATTTCAGCATCATCTGTGAAAATATAGGTACACAGTCATAAACATTGAGATCCATAGATTTAGATGTCATTTTATCCCAAAAAATCATTATGACACCCTTGTCAAAAAAATACGATACCCCAGTTAAAAACTATGACACCCATTAATAAAACGTTAAGATTTTATGTTTGAACCCCATATATCAATAATATATGCCATCTATGGTCTGAATAATGATGCTTAGGGTGTTGTAGCATGCCACGGTAGCTATAAAGATCGTGTTATAGTCCGAGAAAATATTACAACATTGTAGTTACAAACCTACGATACCCCAGATAAAAACTATGATATCCTTTAATAGTTAAAGACATAAACTTATTACAGCCCAGAAAATAACTCATGACACCCCAGAAAATAACTTACGATACCCCAGAAAATAACTCATGATAATGGAGCTGTAACATGATGACACCCTAACTGAAACTGCTAAAGTAGAAACTTACGATACCCTAGAAAATAATTACGATACTATAGCTATAAAATAGAGTATCAAGATGTCAAAGATGATAACTATGGAACTTACAACATCCCAAATAAATTTATTCGACACCCCAGTTCTCATATAATGACACCCTAGTTGTAACTATTAAGCCAAAAACTTACGATACCCCAGAAAATAACATACAATACCTGAGTTGTAAAATGACGATAACAGAGCTATAGGGTCATGGTATAACACCTGATATAGGTCAAAACACTTTGACGGCACCCTAGTTCATAAGGTATAACATCCTAGTTAAAAGAGTATGATAATCGTGCAGAAAAATACAAAACTAAAGGTATTAACATTTGCTAAAGGACTGAGTTACAACTCCTAGAATATCATAACATGCCAGGGATGCTATATGAGCATTAAACGGTTTTCTAATGCATTAACTTCCTCTAACGATTAAAATAGTCGGTGTAATAAAAGGAACTATAAAATGATACGTAAACAAGGGCTTTTTACTTCCTGCTGCAGATGACATTTTCTCCTGAAGTTAATGAAGAAGTCTTCAGTAGCTAGGTATTCCAGCCTCGAAGCTAAAATATTTTCTTTTAACCAAAAATTAGAACACTTTTCGAAGCACTTTTTTGAGCAACGAAGAAGCTTATATCACCAACGAAAATAGAAGAAAATCCTTAGATCAGACTCTCAGAGCGAGGGGAGGATCTTGCTCAAACCTTGGACTAATTCCTTGCACCCAAAAGCCAGAGCAAGGGGAAAGAATATTTTAGAATTGAAAAAAGTTTTCCTTCCATCAGATATGCTACCCAAATGTAGCAACCTAAGAGGGGGTGAATTGGGTTATTAAAAATTAATTACTAGCACAGATATATGCTTTAACACTAATTAAATTTAATTGGCAGCGGTGTAGTGAAGTGCACAGAATAATATCACAAAAAATCAAGCAACCACAAACACAAAGAGTTTATAGTGGTTTGGTGCCAAACTCAACACCTACGTCCACTCCCCAAAAACCCTTTGAGAATTTTACTCCAATCGTATCACAACGATTACAACCTCTAGCCTTCCCTGGCTAGCCCTCTTGTTTATACGGCACAAGACAGCCAAACCCCTAGCCTTACCTGGCTAGTCCTCTTATTTAAAGGCACAAGGAAGCCAACACCTAGCCTTACCCGGCTAGTCCTCTTGTTTAACGGCACAAGGAAGCCAACCCCTAGCCTTACCCGGCTAGTCCTTTTGTTTAACGACACAAGGAAGCCAACAATAACCAAGGGTTAAATCTAACCCTTTTACAAGAATGTTCAGAATAGATAAGAACAAATAGCTCCTACAATGAGCAAATATTTAAAGAAATACTTTACAATTTTTGTAGCAAATCTTTAGCAATAAATGAATATCTCCGAGGTAGCTTAAGCTTTGAATGCTTGAGGGCTTTAATGGATCTGGATGACTTGAGCAATGAATGATCTTTAAGATTTGTCAACTTCAATGCACACAAACTTGCTTTTCAACACTTCGACAAATATGCAATAAAAGCTCTTTTCATGAATTTCTTTCTCTTCTTTTTCTCTTTCAGATTCATCATTTTGTTTTTCTAATCTCAGCTATTTAAAGCATTCCAATATCAAAAATATCCATTAGATACATTTGAAATAAATGAAAATAAAACGGGAAGAAAATATAACCGTTGAGATTATTTTCCTTGAACATTGAATGCACTGAATCATTTGAGGAAGGAAGATCTCTGCCATAATTCAAGAGATCAAAAGTTAGTATAGCTAAAAATAGAAATTAATTAAAGAAGAGAGAGAGAGGAGAGAGCACACCCAAGCGGCAAGGAGGTAGCTGACTGGAATTAAATTCTAGGTAGCTAAGGCTTGAAGACGCTCGGCCAAGAAGAGGAGTAAGAAGCCATAAGCTAACTAAAGAGATATCCCAGCTAGCTAAATTTGAAAGCTCCATGGCATGAGGGAAAACATCAGCCACAACAGATAAAGTAGTTAGCTCTCTAGCTAACTAAGTATAAAGAATTCATGGCTTGACTTTCATCCCAAGAAAAGTAGCTAGCTCCTTAGCTAGCTAAGCAAGGAGTCACACAGCCAGAAGATTCATCCCAAGAAAAGCTAGTTAGCTCTCTAGCTAACTAAGTCAAAAAATCATGCGGCTAGGTGAGAGGAGATCCAAAAGTAGTTAGCTCTCTAGCTAACTAAGCAAGCATCCCAACGTTCATAAAGACAAGAGCCACAAAAGGTAGTTAGCTCTTTAGCTAACTAGAAATAGGAACCTCACGGCTTGGAGAAAGAATTTGCCAACAAGAGAGGAAGAGTTAGCTCTTTAGCTAACTAATTTTAAATTTTCATGGTAAGAGGAATCCATCGCCCAAGTGTAGCTAACTCATTAGCTAACTCAAACAAGCAACCATGCGTTCAAGAGAGAGGTAGCTAGCTTCTTAGCTAGCTAAGAAACTCATCCACACGCCCAAGGAGAAAGGATAGTTAGCTCTTCAGCTAACTAGGGCATGAATCCACATGGATTGGGAAGAGGTAGTTAGCTCTCCAGCTAACTAAAATTGGCATGCACACGGCTTGGAGAGAAAACTGCAAAAAATAGTTAGCTAACAAAGAAGACAAGTTAGCTCCCAAGGCAAAGCAGTTAACTAACAGGGTATACTAGCTAGCTAAGAGAAACATTCAGCTAGCTCGCCAGTTAGCTAAAACAAGCACCATTCGGCCATTCACAGTAACAGAAAGATAGTTAACTAAAGAAGCAATTTAGCTAGCTGAGAAGGAGGCCAAGTTAGCTAGTCAGCTAACTGAATCCAACATGCATTCGGCTAGCATAGAGATCAGGGAGAAATAGTTAGCTAAAATGGAATTCCAGTTAGATAAGAAGGGGACCAGCTAGCTATCCAGCTAACTAAGGAAGGCAACCATTCGGCCAGGCCTCATGCAAGACAATGTTAGTTAGCTAATAGATGCATCAGCTAGCTAGAAGGAGGGATAAGCTAGCTAGCTAGCTAGCTCACATAATCATGCAAACGGCCAAGGAAGAATGGATCAATTAGCTAGCTTCAAGACAAGAGAAACTAGTATCCAGGTAACAAATAAAAATGAAAGAGGTATACTCCCATAAGATTTTGCTTGATAAGGCTCATTTGTAAGGCACCTGTACTTCCCTGCATCAAGCTTGGTTTCTACAATAAATAGAATTAGTCTTTACTTAATTGTTTTGTAATCATTAAAATCAATTTAGGGTCAACAAGATATAATCCAAGCAAAGATGGCAGATAGAAGTACGCTGGAGGGAAAGAGCATTTTCATCTGCACACCAATTTTAAAATAAGGTTGAAGCACTTTAATGAACATCACGATCAAAACGTAACATCTTATCACTGCTATCCCATCCTACAGCGTCAGACTACGTGGGATCCATGTGGACCAATAAGGAATGACAGTGCAGCCCACTTAGGATTTGCTGCACCAGAGGTGGTGTACAAAGACTTTCCTTACTTAATTCCTTGGAAGAGCACTGAAAATGGGACTAGATGGGCTATGGCCCATCAGGCTAACCTGGCTTGGAGTTGGGCTTTTTGGCCTTGGTCCTAGAGGTTTAGATCAGCTTTAGTTGCATTCTGGACCCTAACCCAATTGAAAATCTCTTCAGCTCGATCTAGGTTAGAAGCCCAACATAGAGTACAGAATATTGTCCAAACCCTAACCCTCACCACCCCCCTGATCCCATTAAATCTGAACGGCCTCCATCCCACGCCACATGTTTCTCTCATCCTCCAAACCCCTAAATTGCCACTTAAAATTTTAATTATATTGATTTTAGTGAAGCTTTCTATTTTACTGGTATGCATTGGATGAAGCGTTACAATATCGGAATTAGATTAACTCAGAGTCTAAAAAATATTTAGAGGCCAAACTTGGCTACAAAGAAAGCCCAGCTTACTTCCAACCATCCTAAAAAATCAATGATGCACAAAAATTAAGGTCTTTAACTATTGATGCTATGTAATTCAATAAGATTTTAAGTAAAATATTAAGAGGATGAAAAGTAAGCTATCGCTGCAACAAAAGAAAGATTAATGTTTACCTTCTATATGTTCATATTCCTTTAATATCTTCATGCCATGGTTCTATGAATACTTTTTTCTAATGTAAAAGCCACGAAATAGTGTGATATTATTTACTAAAATAGAAAGCAACAATACTTATTCATCCGAGCAATATGGTGCGAATGCAACCATTAGTCTTCGAAACCTCAGCCTTCCCAAATCGAGAGCAAGGCAACAATCACACTGAGAGGTGAGTAACAAAATTAATTTCTACAAATTAGTCCTTGAGATCTTGCAACTTGTTACTTATACGTTCCTTGGATTAAGATAAGAACAAAATATTCCATCTTAAATATTCTTCTAATGGTTAATTTTATATCTTTTAAATATTCTTATCTGTGTCTTAAATTTAGCCAAACTATTAGTCCATACTTCTCCACCACATATCCCTTGGCAGCGAAGTCTCAAGCGAGATAACGGAAATACGGGTGAGAGGAAGCCAGGTAACAAGCTTCAAGTACCATCAGATAAGGGTTTTTGTCACTTTCTACAACCCAGCTAATCCTAACGATGTTTCATTTAGTGAAAACAAAAAGAAAGACTGATTGGTATACAGGAAGAGCTTTACCAAGATTTCTCTATACATATTGATACAACAATACTTGTAATGGGTCAGGTTCATCTTATGGGTTGTGTAAGTTTATAGAATTACTTCTTTTGACTTAGATAATATAATCTAACATTAATGATTCGAACAGTTAAATATGATCAACTATCTCTAAACTACTTAAACACTAATTTAAAACAATTTAAATAATATAAAAAAATACATCTATTTTTATGAATAGAAATTTTTAAATCACATGATTTTTTATATGTAAATAATTTAAAAATAACATATTGTATTTAATAATTTGGATCATTAATGTGGGATTTGAATTATTGAATTGAAGAAAATGTATAATTCTATATGATGAGCAATATTTATTAGGTGTAACTTAATCCTAACCCTACTTGTAATAAGGGTATTGAAAAAATTAGTTTAAATGTGTCATATATACAAAGAAGCTTGACAAAAGGTTCTCTTGATGGAAGGTTAAGTTGTTATCAGTTGGCAGCCGATTAACTTGTCTAGTGTTGTCCTCTGTCAAGTATTTAATGTCAGTGGGTCGTCCACAAAATTAATAAGATCTATCAATCTTTAAACGGCCCAATGCCTACTTCTCATGCATCCTGCTTGTAAATTTGTAAGGCCAGTACGCAGAGATGGTGGAAGGGACGTTAAAAATTCAAAGGAGATTAACATGGCTCTTTAAGCTAAGTGGTGCTGGCAATACTTCTTGGAAGAGAATTCTCATTGAAGATGTATTGTCAAGATCATGTACCATGGTAGAAGAAAACGCTCAACTTCCTCAAGCCCCCATCTAGGAAGATGATATTGGTGCTCCCTCTCCTCTCGGATTCTTATTCTGAGAACCGGTCCTAGTTGAACTGAACCATGACCCGGCTGGTCTAGACACAATTTGAATAAAAAAAAACCTTGATGAACGAAAAAAAGAAAATCAATGAAACACATCTGATGAGATAGAGGCTCAAAGCTTCTCCAAATTCAAATAATAGATAAGATGAGGCTTATCCAAGCATCATCCTCACCTGTAACCCTTTCTTCTAGCATCCAACGAGGAAAACTCGGATTGCAGGAAAGAGGATGAGAGAAAGATTAAAGAGTGAAGGAAGAGACTTCGTCTTCTACGTCTGCTCCATCGGTAATTCAACAACCAAGTCCAAGGCAGTGAGCCCCCAATCCACTTATATTTCATTAATCATAACAGGTGGGTTATGTACTCGTTGATCATACTTAACTCTAGCAATTAGCGATATCAAGATAAGTTAACCTGTTCATGGCTAGAATCATTATGGAAATTATTAAAGATTTAAATCTTATATTCCAATTAATTACTTGAAAATCCTTGATTAGTTGATTATATTGAATATCATATATTAAAAAATTTATGTTTAGGATTTATTATAATGGCTTCTTAAAAAAAATATTTGAAATGTTATCATGCTTAAAATTTAATTTTAAATATATGTTTATCCAAGACATATATTAGAATTATATAAGCTAAATTATTAGTTTCATAATTTTATTAATGTATAATTACTGAAAATTGGTTCAAGTAAGCACATATATTTGTCCTGTTACTTATGTGCCTATTAAGGTTTCTGATGAATTATGAATTCTTATTACAGTTTGCTTTTAAGTTTATTCATTGTAAAATTTATGTACTAAATTAAGTTTCATGAAATCTAAGTAAATTACAATTCATTTACGTATGAAACAAGATATGATATTGATGCATAAATATGGTGATCCATTCTGATCCTATTAGAGAGTTTATATATGGCTATGGTTATAACTGTAGGTTATTATTATCACAATTTGAAATAAAATATTTAAGTTTATAATTTTGAAAACTAATATTGGTACCTCATATAATATGCATTAATTATTATTAAAATTCCTATGATCATCTTATTTAAAGTATTTTATCATGCATGTTCTTGGAACTATATTAATGTACTTACTTGATCCCTCTTAAGCATGATTAAGGATTACATACTGAGCATTAGCTTATTAAAATTTTGTTACTATTTTTGTTTCAGAAAACGAGCCTTAAGAGGGAGTCAAGTAGAAGGTAGCGAAGTTTGCTTTAGTTGAATTAGTTATAAAGTAGATTTCATTTATTATAACATATTTAGCATTTTCCACAATATTCTCTATGTTGATATTGTAGTCATGAATATTATCCACTTACTAACATCGTGTTTAAGCTCGTTGGTAGTTTGATAAAATTTTGTTTACTTTAATTAATTATATATAATTGCTTTGAATAAGTTGCTTTGCATGCTGAGGATTTATATTTTAAGTGTGCAGTGGATTGTCATATCTTTAATTTACTTCGGGTCTAAAACGTGACACTTACTATCCTTTAGTCTTGGAAATAGTAAATTGATTCGCTTCTAATATCATGGTCATCTTGGCAATCTGCCCCTGAAAGGTATTTTCTTTCTCTTACTATTATTGGTGTTGTTGAAAATACCATTTTGTTGCTGACTAGTGGAGCAAAAGATCTGATTAATGGAAAATAGAGTTTAGGACAACACCCATACTTACATCTTGGTGGCATTTTCCCCAAACAATAGCTCTTATATACTATTTACAAACATGAACCATCCTAGAAATTTTCTTCAAAGTCCTATTATAATTTCATGGATCATGTTGGTATTAACTTCTTATACTGTATTGTTTGCAAATCACCAGCCCTGAAGAAGATAAGGATTTTCACATGGTTCTCAATTGAAAGTTTAACCACATTAAGGGCGTAATGACCAAGAAAGGGTTGATGATCTCAAAGTGGAGGCGCCTTGCATGGTTTCTCTGCCGATAATACAAGCCTTTTGGAGTGTGTGTGCTTGGTCTTTGACAGCGGACTTTGGTCTTCGGAGTAGTGCCTGAATTTTATCCTCCATAGCGAGAGAGACCACAAGCAAGCTTTAGTGCTCGAGTCTTGGCATCTAAATTCTTGTTTCATTCTTGATGACGCTCAATCACCTATCCTGGATGTCAGGAACAGGATGCTTCTCCCGGCTCTTCTTCACCAGGTTACCTGCAAAAAAGTCCTGGGACCGGAGAGGGTTCTCCGGTGGGACCCTCCGATACCCAAGTTAGCAACTGAGGTCACAGCTGAAGAGGGGCTAGAGTGAGCCCTTTTTTTTGTATGAGAAAGGAGGTCTTCCGAAAGAGGGATTCCTTCCGGAATGCTAAGGCAGTGATTTTGGGGATTATCGCACATACATGTTTATTGGGTGGATTCACCTTTTTATAGGGGTTGACCCTGGCATGATCACGTGGGATTGCGTGAGGAGGGAATGTCTGCGGAGTTCTTGGGAGGTGCAAGAATTTGCGCTGGTTGGTGGATCCTATCCCATCGGAAAGGGAGAAAGCGGCGGTTGGTGGGCTAAGTCCCATCAGCCAGTGGGGCTGTTGGGTAGTTGGGTCTAGTCCCATCAACAACGTAGCCAGTAGTAGGTGGACCTGGCATTGTCAGGCAGCGCAAGTCAGAGAGGCGGTTTCTTGAACCGCCGGGGCCATGCTGGGGAGAACTAGAACACCTTGACCCTCCCGGGGGAGCCGAGGCTGGACCCGGCTGGCCAGGGGTGGCTGGGGCCGACTTGGCGGGCTTGGAAATACTGGGGCCGAGAGGGGCTGGCCAGGAATGACCGGGGCCGATCAGGAATGGCCGGGACTGACTCGATGGGCTCAGAGACGCCGGGGCCGAGAAGGGCCCACCAGGGGGTCGAGGCCGACTCGGTGGGCTCAGAGACGTCGGGGCCAAGAAGGGCCAGCCAGGAATGGCCGGGGCTGACTCGGCGGGCTTGGAGATGCCGGGGCCGAGAAGGGCCGGCCAGGAATGACCGGGCCCGACTCGGCGGGCTTGGAGAACTCGAAGATACCGGGGCCGAGAGGGGCAGGCCAGGAATGCCCGGGGCCGACTCGGCGGGCTTGGAGACGCCGGGCCGAGAGGGACTGGCCAGAAATGGCCGGGGCCGACTTGGCGGGCTTGGAGATGCCGGGGCCGAGAAGGGTCGACCAGGAGGGTCAGGGCCAACTTGGCGGGCTTGGAGACGCCGAGGTCGAGAAGGGCCGACAGAGAAGGGTCGGGGCCGACTCAGCGGGCTTGGAGACGCCGGGGCTGAGAGGGGCCGGCCAGGAATGGCCAGGGCCGATCGGCGAGCTTGGAGACGTAGGGGGCTGGCTAGAAAGATGCTGGGCCGCTTGGGAAGGTGTCGGGGCCGGCTGGGAAGTGCTGGGGCCGGCTGGGAGAGTACCGGGGCCGACTAGGAGGTACCGGGGCTGCCTAGCTTGGAGACGTAGGGGGCCGGTCGGGAACTGTCGGGCCGCTTGGGAAGGTGCCGGGGCCGGCTGGGAAGTGCCAGCCATGAAGGTGTCAGCCTTGGAGCCGTCGGCCTTGGAGCTGTGGCCCTTGGAGCCGTCGGCCATTGGGGCCATCGGCCTTGGAGCTGTCGACCATTGGGGCCATCGATCTTGGAGGTGTCGGCCTTTGAGGCCGTCGGCCTTGGAGCCGTCGGTCATGGAGCCGTCGACCTTAGAGCTGTCGCCTTGGAGCCATCGGCCTTGGAGCCGAGGTGGCCGAGCGGGGCGAGGCCGATTACCGAGGGCGAGGTGGGCCGTCGCGGACATTGAGGTCGAAGTGGGCCGTGGCCGACGCCAAGATTGAGGTGGGATGCGGCCAGCGTTGAGACCGACGCCGTTGTCAAGGTGGGCCATCCAAAAATTATTGTCTTTTATTCTTCATGGGGTCAACTGGCCCCATCAAATGCCCCCCACACTCCTTGAGCTTGTATGCCCTGCATCAGCTAAGAGAAAGGAGTGTAGAACTTCAAGAAATTTTTTGGAGGCAAATTGATTACCTCACGCCCGCCACTCAAAGCAGCGTACGCTAATTTTTTGGGGGGATGCTCGTCAGTTAGCCGTTGAGGCAAAGATAAAGACGATGAGGCAAAGTTGAGGCCATCGAAAACCTTTTGAGCCCCGGAGGATGACCCGAGAGTCGCTGGGATTCGACCATGCTCGGGAGCCTTTAACCCCGGAGGGTGACCAGAGGGTGCTTGGGCCAGGCTCAGGTGCCTTTTAGCCCCGAAGGGTGGTCTGAGGGTGCTTGGACCAGGCTCAGGTGCCTCTTTCTTTAAAGAAATTGGTCTCCTTCTGCAGGGTTGATGACCTGCCCCCCAGGAAACTCTGTTGATTGAAATCCGCAGGTCTTGAGCTTGAGGGTGCCGACACGGAGCCAGTCTTGAGGTGTCGACGCAGGGGCCGGGCTTGAAGGTGCCGACGTGGAGACGGGCTTGGGTGCCGATGTGGAGGCTGGTCTTTGGTGCTGATGCGGAGCCGGTCTTTGGAGCCGATGCAGAGTCGGTCTTTATTGCCGACGCGGAGTCGGTCTTTGGTGTCGACCCGGAGCCAGTCTTTGTTGCCGACGCGGAGCCAGTCTTTGGTGCCGATGCGGAGCCGGTCTTTGGTGCCGACATGGAGTCGGTCTTTGTTGCCGACGTGGAGCCGGTCTTTGATGCCGATACGGAGCCGGTCTTTGGTGCCGAAGCAGAGTCGGTCTTTGGTGCCGACGTCTTTGGTGCCGACGCAGAGCCGATCTTTGGTCCTGACGCGGAGTCGGTCTTTGGTGCCGATGCAGAGCCGGTCTTTGGTACCGACGCGGAGCCGATCTTTGGTGCCGACGCGGAGCCGGTCTTTGGTGCCGATGCGGAGCCGGTCTTTGGTGCCGACACGGAGCTGATCTTTGTTGCCGATGCGGAGCCGGTCTTTATTGCCGATGAGGAGCCGATCTTTGTTGCCGATGCGGAGCCGATCTTTGGTGCCGATGCGGAGCCAGTCTTTGGTGCCGATGCGAAGCCGGTCTTTGTTGCCGACGCGGAGCCGGTGTTTGTTGCCGATGCGGAGCCGGTCTTTGTTGCCGACGCGGAGTCGGTCTTTGTCTAAGAAATATACTCATCCCAAGAGCATGATAAAACAAGGATATTCTGAATAATACTTTATTAAAGAATCAGCAAGCTACTGATAATACCGTCGTAAATTATCTGCGTTCCGAGTGCGGGGGAGAAGATTTGTTGGGGCCACGGTCAGGGGACCGTGGCCACTTGGAGGGCTCGCGTCGAGGCTTCCTAGGGGAAACCTGACGTCGGCCGATCTCTCGCCGACTGGCCTCCCACCGAGGAGAACCTGATCATGGCCGCTTGGAGGGCTCGCATCGAGGCTTCCTAGGGAAAACCTGACGTCGGTCGGTCTCTCACCGACTGGCCTCCTGCCGAGGAGAACCTTCCCTCGCCGACTGTTAACTGGCGAGGGGAGCAGTCTGATGCTGGGTGGCCACGGACTGTTGTTGCTGGAGCCTGTGGACCATGGCGGTGAGATTCTGGACTTGCTAGGAAAGAGTCGCCAGCTGCTCCGCTGTTTGATCAACGGCCTCCGACGGTGGGCAGGCAACTGGAGGGTTGGTAGCAGGGGGATTGTTCTCCTGCTGCCTAGTTGGCAGGGGAGCCCCACTGGACAGCTGACGGAGGCATCCTGAGCTCGCATCACCACCATGGCTTCTCAAAGAGAAGAGGGGGAGAGAGTCTCGCCTACCGAGATGTAGCGCAAGGAGAACGTTCGCTACTCTTTCTTAGCCCTTTACCTGGTGCGCCAATCTGATGACGCTCAATCACCTATCCTGGACGTCGGGAACGAGATGCTTCTCCCGGCTCTTCTCACCAGGTTACCTGCAGAAAAGT
The DNA here is from genome assembly GCA_900491605.1 of Calamus simplicifolius. Taxonomy (NCBI): domain Eukaryota; kingdom Viridiplantae; phylum Streptophyta; class Magnoliopsida; order Arecales; family Arecaceae; genus Calamus; species Calamus simplicifolius. The sequence goes on along the minus strand of UESW01004054.1, from coordinate 593,617 downwards.
CTCGGGACCGGAGAGGGTTCTCCGGTGGGACCCTCCGATGCCCAAGTTAGCAACTGAGGTCACAGCTGAAGAGGGGCTCGAGTGAGCCCTTTTTTTTGTATGAGAAAGGAGGTCTCCCGAAAGAGGGATTCCTTCCGGAATGCTAAGGCAGCGATTTTGGGGATTATCGCACATACCTGTTTACTGGGTGGATTCACCTTTTTATAGGGGTTGACCCTGGCATGATCATGTGGGATTGCGTGAAGAGGGAATGTCTATGGAGTTCTTGGGAGGTGCATGAATCTGCGCTGGTTGGTGGGTCCTATCCCATCAGAAAGGGAGAAAGCGGCGGTTGGTGGGCTAAGTCCCATCAGCCAACGGGGCTGTTGGATAGTTGGGTCTAGTCCCATCAACAACGTGGCCAATAGTAGGTGGACCCTGGCATTGTCAGGCGGCATGAGTCAGAGAGGCGGTTTCTTGAACCGCCGGGGCCATGCTGGGGAGGGACACCTTGACCCTCCCGAGGGAGTCGAGCCTGGACCCGGTTGGCCAGGGGCAGCCGGGGCCGACTCGGCGGGCTTGGAGACGCCGGAGCCGAGATGGGCCGGCCAGGAATGGCCGGAGCCGACTCGGTGGGCTCGGAGACGCCGGGGCCGAGAAGGGTCGACCAAGGAGGGTCGGGGCCGACTCGGCGGGCTCGGAGACACCGGGGCCGAGAAGGTCCGGCCAGGAATGGCCAGGGCCGACTCGACGGGCTTGGAGACGCCGGGGCCAAGAAGGGCCAGCCAGGAATGGCCGGGGCCGACTCGGTAGGCTTAGAGAACTCAAAGATGCCGAGGCCGAGAGGGGCCGCCAGGAATGGCCGGGGCCAACTCGGCGGGCTTGGAGACGCCGGGGCTGAGAGGGGCCGGCTAGGAATGGCTAGAGCCGACTCGGCGGGCTTGGAGATGCTGGGCAGAGAGGGGCCGGCCAGGAATGGCCGGGCCGACTTGGCGGGCTTGGAGACACTGGGCCGAGAAGGGCCGACCAGGAAGGGTCGGGGCCGACTCGGCGGGCTTGGACGCCGGGGCCAAGAGGGGCTGGCCAGGAATGGCCGGGGCTGACTTGGTGGGCTTGGAGACGCCGGGGCCGAGAAGGGCCGACAGGGAAGGGTCGGGGCCGACTCGGCGGGCTTGGAGACGCCGAGGCCGAGAGGGGCCGGCTAGGAATGGCCGGGCTGACTCGGTGGCTTGGAGACGTTGGGGGCTGGCTAGGAAGATGCCGGGCCGCTTGGGAAGGTGTCGGGGCCGGCTGGGAAGTGCCGGGGCTTGCTGGGAGAGTGCCGGGACCAACTGGGAGGTGTCGGGCCGCCTAGCTTGGAGACTTAGGGGGCCGGCTGGGAAGTGCTGGGCCGCTTGGAAGGTGCCGGAGCCGGTTGGGAAGTGCCGGCCATGAAGGTGTCGGCCTTGGAGCTATCGGCCATTGGAGCTGTCGGCCATTGGGGCCGTCGACCTTGGAGCTGTCGGCCATTGGGGCCGTCGGTCTTGAAGGTGTCGGCCTTTGGGGCCGTCGGTCTTTGAGGTGTCGGCCTTTGAGGCCATCGGCCTTGGAGCCGTCGGTCATGGAGTCGTTGGCCTTGGAGCTGTCGGTCTTGGAGGTGTCGGCCGTTGGGGCTGTCGGTCTTGGAGTTGTCGGCCTTTGAGGCCGTCGGCCTTGGAGCCATCGGTCATGGAGCCGTCGGCTTTGGAGCTGAGGTGGCCGAGCGGGGCGAGGCCAATTGCCAAGGGCGAGGTGGGCCATCACGGACGTTGAGGTCAAAGTGGGCCGCGGCCGACGCCAAGATCGAGGTGGGACGCGGCCAGCGTTGAGACCAACGCCGTTGTCAAGATGGGCTGTTCAAAAATTATTGTCTTTTATTCTCCATGGGATCAACTGGCCCCATCAATTCTCATTTTATTAATAAAAATTTAATAAATTCTTGCTTGGAAACCCTCATCCTCTGTTTTTAGTTAAGCTTATCTTCCTTTGAGACATACTTAGAAATAAAGACATTTCACACTCCAAGTCTCATCTATANATGCCATTGCACACTTGTGATCAATAACAAGAGTGCTAGAAATCTGTTTCCTAAGATTTTGCTTGAAATTGGATCTTTGGAAAACTAAGATTGTCCATCCTTAATTGGTTTCATGGTTGGGTTAGATTAGCAACACAATGGTGCAATTGTGATGCTTGTTCCAATTTACTGTTGGAAACATGTTAGGAGAGTGGATATGATGTATGACAAGTGCTCAAAATTTACTCAGATGGCCATGGGTTTTGATAAAGGTGTTCATTCAGTAAGAAAATACTTACACATTGTTACAGTGAAGATATCACAGCATGCCAACACCAAGCAGAAGAAGAATTTCAAGCAAAGGTGGCTTTCTTGGATATCTTAGTCTAATTCATTGGGGCTGCATTCCTCTCAGCGAGGGCCGAATTGGAAGACTTGGACAAGATGAAGCTCTCAGCTCTTGGCCACTTGGTTGCCCAGAAAAAGGTATTCCTAACATATTAGGGGGTAAGAGAGAAGAACTTCAAGGAAGGTGATCTTGTCTGGAAAGTTGTCTTACACATCGGCCAGAAAGATCCACAGTTTGGGACAATTGATGCATCGAGGCTATATAACAAGTATTGATGGTGGGGAAGAAGAATTTGGGAGCAAAAGGGGCAAAATTTTTGTGTTGATCTACTGTAATTATAGTTTAATTCTGCTTATTTCAGTTATTTCTGGTCTAAAGTTTGGTTTTCGGGCATTTAGATGGGTTTTTGTATTATTTTGTGTCTAGTTGATAGACGGCTGAGATTAGATCTAACCATGGTCTTTAGGGTTTAGTTTTCTGCATTGATTTTGCTTAGCCATCAGCCAACATAAGCTTGGAGCCAGAAGAGAAGCCAACGGCTTGATTGGGTCCCATATCAACTTAAGAGAGAGAGTGAAGCCATGTTCTTCCTTTTAGAATCTATATGGACTAGAGACACATCTACACCTTTTCTTGCAACTCAATTGTCAATAGAAATACTATTTTATATTTTATGGTGTCTCAAGGATTTAAGATGCATGCATGCATGCATACATATATATATATATATAGAATGAATAATGGTGTATGAGAATTTGCTTTTGCAGAGATTGAATCATATTCCAAACTATTATTTTCTTTTGGCTGATTTGCCTGGCCCGAGACTTGATCTACACCCTTGGAGAGTGTTTACACTCCCATTCTGCAAGTTTTTCTCCACTTTTATCGATTTTAAATAATTTTAGATCTGATCTGAAATCAGACATTAAAAGTCTTGTAGATTGGCCTTTGGAAGGTTGGTGTACATCAGGAACACACTTATTCACGAGTAAAGAATTTGGTTAATTGAAAATATTTGTTGAAATACTTGATATTGTTGGGTGCATTGGAATTTTTTGACCCTTCATTTGCCACAATTGACATTAGGAGACAATATGGATCATGAAAGAAGATACACCTTCGAAGAAAATAGTCAAAATCGGGAACTAGGAGATACTACAGAAATCAACTAGAACATATGGTTGATGTTAGTCAAATTGTCAAAATATAAATTTTAAAGAAATTAATGATACATAAAAGAAAAACTTAACCTAAGGTTTTGCCTTCTTGAAAATTTCATTTTTCTAAGATTTGATCTATCAATAATGTAGTTATCCAAGAAAAGAGACATACATCATCAACAACCAAGACTTATTCCTAAACTAGTTGGGGTCAGCCTTATGAATCATTTTCCGTCATTCTGCTTAGTTTAAGGCCATACTTTTAATAAGATGTAGATATATCAAGTCCTAATTATTTCTCACAAGATTTTCAGTCAATCTCTACCATCATGGTGTGCCATGTTGATACGTATCATCTTGTACTAGATGTACTTTATTGATACTGAAATAAGACTCGGTATTAGTGTATTCCAAGTCTCAGTATGCTGAACGGGCTAGCATATATGCAAAATTAAAGAGTAGTAGACAAGGTTCACACTCTCGATACTGGATATAGTACCAGTACTGTTGACGCCGAGTCACCTTCCTTGAACGCTAAGAAAACGGAGATCCACCTCGCCGGACTCCTGCAAGAAAAGTCCCCGAAGACCAGATGTTCTAGTGGGGACCCTCCGATGCTCAAGTCAGTCACTCGGGAACAAACAAGAGTTAGCTAGCAAAAGAAAGCTAGAGAGTTAAGGTTCCGAATCTTTCCCTCTTCGCAAGTGCAGGATTTTATACATGTTCAAAGATCTCCCCTTTCCGTGCTTCCAGAAGGTTACCGATTTCAAGATATCCCCGTCCGATAACGGACAAAAGGAGGGGCTGACAGTGACGGGCCGTATCGTTACTGTGCACCAGAGGTGTCACTTGATTTGCCACCCGCCAGTACGACCTTACAAGTGTCGGGCGGCCGCGACTGCATCAGGTGCGTGCCATTAAGAGGTATGGCCGCCTAGCCGTAGGCGAGTGGTGTGTCGTACACCGTAAGGATATGACCATACGTAGTTGCAGGCGAGTGATGGGCCGCACGCCGTAACGGGGTATGGACACAACTGTTATGGACGCATGGTGGACCATACGCCTTAATGAGGCATGGGACGCACCGTAGCAGGCGAGTAGTGGGCCACGTGGGGTGCCAGGTGGCCCGTTGCTATAGCTCAGGGTCGAGGCTGAAGCTCGGGGCTGAAGGAGGCCGAAGCGGGTCTCGGAGGTTGAATAATGCCTCGGAGGCTGAATGGTGCCTCAAAGGCCGAAGCGGGCCTCGGAGGTTGAATGGTGCCTCGGAGGCCGAAGCGAGACGCCGTCAGTCTCATTTACCGTCAATCATGACGGTGCTGGATCAGCCATATCAGATGCCCCTCGCCCTTGAGACGGAGCGGGTCCACCCTGGCAAAGCGAAAGGGGTGTCACCTCCCTAATGGCTGATCCCCGTCCGCTGCCAACTGCTCCCGGACACGTGTCTCTGGATGTTGCGATAACTTAACGCGGGCGACTTGGGGAATGTGAAGGGGCAGTCGCTACTATCCGTCCGATCTGCCGCGATCACCCTCGAGGGGGGTTGTCCTTTTGAAATTTGAAAAAGCGGATGCCATCATTGCCATAATAGCGCTGACGTCAGCGGTGTCCCATCATTGGTCGGAGGCGGTTTGTTCCACGCACCGTACGCCTGCCGAGGCGGCCTAGCCTATAGCGGGAGTCCGTGGCTGGCAAATCGAGGCGGACGATTTGAAACTTGACAAAACCTGGGTGAAGGCTGAATACTCGTCACTTTGCTTCAGTTGTCTTCTTCCTCTGGTCCTCTGCTCCCTCTGCAACCTAAGAATTGCCCCCCCATTTCTTTCTCCAGGTTAGCCTTCCGTCCTTCCGATCTTTCCTTCTTCTTTCCCAAACTTTTGTCATGGCCTCCTCGCCATCTTGGACTTCTTCTGCTCCCTCGACAACCGTATTTCTTCCTTGAGGCTTCGCGCCTCTTCATCTCCCTCTTCTTCATGGTCCTCCGATCCGAAGTACTGTCTTCCTTTGTCCCAACGACCGATTGCTGCCAGGGCTCCTGCAAGGGGACGCTCGGCGGCGACCGGCCGGGTCCCAGTGAGGAGGCACCACGCGGTGGCCGGCACCTCCACGGGGGGGGGTGGAATCTCCGACGGAGACCGCCTCCACAGTAACGGGCCAAGACTTAGCAAATATTAGGGCCCGTTACCAGGTACCCTGAGATGTCGGGCTCTTCCTTCCGACCCTCGATGACAGGGTGGTCTCCTCTCGGCCCGGTATAGTGGCCATTTATGAAATATCCCTTAGATTAGGGTTTCGTCTACCCTTTCACCCATTTTTTATCAACCTTTTAGACTATTACTCCCTGACTCCTACTCAACTAGTCCCGAACTCCCTTCGGACCGTTTATGCCTTTCTTATCCTTTGCCACCACCTCCAAATCACCCCCCGACTTTCCTTTTTCGTTGCTTTTACACCCTTAGGCAGCAGAGGGGTTGGTGGCTATTCCAGCCCCGACCCGGTGCGTCCTCAAGTTACTTTTCCCTTCCTCGGTCAAGGGATGGAAATCCGTTTCTTTTTGTTGACCTTGATCAAGTCAAGTCCCGGTGGGGGGATCCAACCTTCGACCCAACATGAACTCCACCATCCTCCCAGGAGATCAAGAAGCGCTGGGGCAACTGTTGATTGCCGACATCCCCAGGTACAACTTGCTTCTATCGAGCATAACCTCCGGTTGGCAAGTCTCACCACACAAAGCGGTGAGTAACAGACACCCCAGTACTTAGCCAAATTGCCCTTTCCTCCTCTCTTCTTCTTTCTTCTCTCTTTTTTTTATACTGACTCTGACTGATGCTGTGCAGCAATGAAGCCTCCGACCGCATGGTCAAGAAAGCCACGGTCAAGAGGATGAGGGCCCGGGATGGCCCGAGAGAGGGCAGCAGGCGCCGGCCCCAAAGCGTCTTACTGTGCGGGTATCTTCGCCAGCCAGCAGCGTGAGTCTCCACCAGTCCCGGAGGTGGATTTGACGGCTATACCCCTCCAAAGGGGGAGGGCCGAAGGGGCAACGACGGAGGAGCCGGCGACGGTGGAGCCGGCGGCGATGGAGCCTCAAGCCCCCCACAAACCAACCTCGGCCAAAGCAGACAGGAGTTGGGAGGAAGGGCCGTCAGGGGCGGCGAGTCCACCCCCCGAATAGATACCAACGAGCAGCCCTCCGCGTGCCGAGCCGGAGCACGTCGAAACGCCGAGGAGAGCAGGGATGGGCCGACTCCTCGCAGGTTCTCCTTAATAAACGATGGGCGTCGGGCTGAACAACTTATGTCCCATGTCGTTCAGCTCAACATTCAGGAGGAGCTCCGAAATCTGGGAGCAAATATCCAGGAGGTCTTCTCAGCCCTCATCCAAGTAAGTAGCTTTTCCTTTGCCCTTGATTTAGAGCTCTTAAACAATTTGCATAGCTGACACCTTGAGCACAGGTGACCAACTCCTTTGCGATCGCTCGGGAGGCTATCGGTGAGGGGGAAGCTGTCACCCGCCAAGTCCACAGGATGCCGAAGATGCCCAGGCCCGGGCCGAGGCTATGGAGAAGGCCTTGGAATTGGTGAGGGCCGAGTGCACCGACAAAATAAAGGAGGCTAAGAGTAGAGTCGAGGTCGAGGCCAACCGACTGCGGGTGGCGCTCAACCAGCTCAGCGGTCGAGGGCGCAATTGAGGCCGAAACCTTCATATAGCCGACTTGAGCTCGGCCATTCAGGCGGCCGAGGATCGGGCGAAGCGGCTGAGGAAGAGGTAAACGCCAAGGAGGCCGAGAGGGCTGCGACAGCCTCTCTGGCTGGAGAGGGAAGCCCGAGCCGCTGAGGCGGAGGCAGCTACCGAGGCTAGGGCTGCCGCGGCCGTGGAGGAGTTCAAGGCATCGGAGCACTTCACCCATGAGCTAGTTGAAGCTAATGCGGATTTCTACGTTCAGGGGTTTGACGTTGCCAAGGAGAAAGTTGCCCCGAGTTTTGAACCTCCCCCAGGTCATGGACATCGAGCCGGACCAAGAGTTCGATGAGGCCTCGGATGGCGAGCCTGCGGCTGGACCTTGATTTTGTTCTTTTACTTTACACTTTTTTTTTGTATCAAGTCCGACTTGGTCGGCATTTTTAAACATTTCATTAATGAAACTATTTTTATTCAATAACGTCTCATTTCCGAGCCCTTGGGTTGCCGACGTGGGACCCCTAGGGCTTTGTCAGCACCGAGGGGCAGCTTCTCCCCACTCACGAGAAACTTAGCCATGTAGGACCGAACCTCTGGGAGCGCCAAGGTCGAGACTGGGCCGCATCTGCCCCAAGGATTTGGACCTCCGAGGACTGATGGAACATCAGCCTCGGAGTGCCGAGGGGACAACAAGCTCTTTGAATCCGATGATACATCGGGTCTTCGCTGCCAATGGTACATTGGGCTTTTGTGGAGAGCCGATGGTACATTGGTCTGCCAGTGGTACACTGGGCTTTTCATGCCGAGCTAGCCTTGGGCTTTTTGAATCCGATGGTGCATCGGGTCTTCGATGCTAATGGTACATTGGCTTTTTGTTGAGAGCCAAAGGTACATCGATCTGCCAGTGGTATACTGGGCTTTTCATGCCGAGCTGGCCTCGGGCTTTTTGAATTGATGGTACATCGGGTCTTCGATGCCAATGTACATTGGGCTTTTTATTGAGAGCCGATGGTACATCGGTCTGCCAGTGGTACACTGGGCTTTTCATGCCGAGCTGGCCTTGGGCTTTTGAATTCGATGGTACATCGGGTCTTCGATGCAATGGTACATTGGGTTTTTGTTGAGGAGCTGAGATGCTTAAACTCCTGTTTATTAATTTCAAGTGCGGGGCAAGGGCCCCAAAAGAATACGAGCATGAAATTTTATGTAAAGAAAAGGGTACACTACTGATAATACCGACGGAGGTTGTTGGCGTTCCACATTCACGGGAGTGGCTTTCCATTGAGCTCTTCTATTTTGTACGCTCCATGGTGGAGCGCCTCGGTGATCTGGTATGGCCTTCCCAGTTCGGTGCTAGTTTGCCTCCTTTCGTCGGTTTTGAGACTTGGCCCACCGAGGACTAGATCTCCCGGCAAGAAGGCTCTAGGGCGAACGCGAGCGTTGTAATACTTGGCGTCCGCTATCGGTAGGCTGCCATCGAGTCGCGCTCGGTCCTGCACCTCCTCCACCAGGTCGAGGTTGGCCCGCAACTGGCTCAGATTATCTTCCTCGCTGTAGGCTTCCACTCTGGGGCTCTGGGCGCCGATCTCCACAAGAATGATGGCCTCGGATCTGAAGATGAGGCTGAAGGGGGTCTCTCCGGTGGGGGACTCGTGGCATAGTGTGGTAGGCCCATAGCACATTGGGAAGCTCCTCCACCAGCGCCCTTTGTAGTCATCAAGCCGGGCTCTTAGTCCTTGGAGGATAATGGTTGGTCACCTCGGCCGCACCGTTGGTCTGAGGGTGGCCTACCGAGGTGAATCGCTGAAGGATGCTAACTCGGCGCAGAATCCTTGGAAGAACGCGTTGTCAAACTGCCGGCCGTTGTCGGTGATCAAGATATGTGGGAGCACAAACCGGCATATTATAGACTTCCCAAAGAAGGACCTCACTTTACTCTCAGTGATCTTGCAAGCGCCTCTGCCTCGATCCATTTGGTGAAGTGGTCGACAACCACCAGCAAGAACTTACGCTGACCGGAGGCTGGAGGGAACGGCCCCAAGATGTTCATACCCCACTGGGTGAAAGGCTAAGGTGCCGCTAGGGGGGTCACTGAGACGTCGGCTGCCGCTGGATGTTGGCATGGTGCTGGAAGCTATCACACTTCTTGACAAGCTCGGTCGCGTCTTCCCTTATGGTTAGCCAATAATACCCCTGCCGTAGGGCCTTGTACGCTAGGGTTCTGCCCTCCAGATGACTCTCGCATATGCCTTCATGAATTTCTCGTAGGATGTAGTCAGCTTCAATAGGCCCGACACACTTGAGGACCGGGTATGAGAATGATCTTCGGTAGAGCTTCCCATCCATCATCAGGAACCTCGGGGCCCGCCTCCTGAGCAGTCTAGCCTCAGCCGGGTCTTCAGGGAGGGTGCCATCGGTCAAGTATCGTATGTAGGCATCCATCCAGGAGGGCTCCTGCTCAACCGGCAGCGCTTCCTCCACTACCGCTTCAATGCTTGGGACTTGCAGATGCTCCACGTACGTCCATCCCAAGGTCCGGTCGGCCGAAGTGGCCAAGCGGGACAATGCATCAGCCCTGGCATTTTCATTCGGGGAATGTAGCTGACGTGGAAATATGCAAATTGAGAGGCTTGAGATTGCACTTTTGTTGGTCCAGATAGCAACCCAAGAGGGGGCGATGAATTGGGTTTTTCAAAAATTTAAACTCTTTTGAAAAATAACCCCCAGCGGAAATAAAATTTAGATTCACACAAATTAAAACAGAACAAGCACAAATAGAGAGTTAAAGATAAAGAGACAATCACGAAAACACAGGAGATTTTATAGTGGTTCGGTGTACCTACACCTACGTCCACTCCCAAGTACCTCTTGGGTCCACACTATAATCAATCTGATTACAGCAGAGTTGTTTTGCAAGCTCACAACTTGAACTTGTTGTTTTCCTGGTGCACAACGAACCCAGCGGTTTTCAAGGCTCACCAGCACAAAACCTATCACCACAAGCTAATGCTTGCACAAGGCTAACAACCTCAACTGAATCAATCACCAGATTGACCCAGCAAACAATATTTGTTTTTACAAGATAAACAGCTCCTCCAATGAGCAAATATACAATAATGAAACAAGAATAAGAGGATAGGAATCAAAGCCTGATTCGCAGATCTTGGTGGCTTCTTCCTTCTCTTCCTTTGAATGGATCTTCCTTCAAGATGCTCTTGAGACTCAGAAGATCAGAAAACTAGGGCTTCTTTCTTCTCTTGAGATTTCTTCGAAATAGAACAATAAAAGCTTGGAATCTCTTTCTTTTCTTTTGGGGAATCAGTATGATTTTTCCTTACAAGTTTTCCCTCATTTCTCTATTGATTTTCTGATGGATTTCACAGATTTCTCTCTATTCTTTTCTTTTTGTCTCTCTTGTCTCTTCTTGTTCGGATGCAGTAAACGCTCTTCTTATAGATCCCAATTAATTCATAAATAGTTTAAAACTATCCGTTAGAAACAAATGTAAGAAGGATTAGATCCATAAATAGCAATAGCCGTTGGAATTAAAAAAATAAAGATAAAGTTTAGAGTCATTCTGATAGTTCTGGAGTCGCATCTGACATTCTGGAGTCGGCTCTAACTTTTCTGGAGTCGGCTCTAACTCAAAATTATTTAATCCGCTCGGTCTGGAGTTGTCTCTAACTTTTCTAGGGTCGACACAAAATTCTTCTGGAGTCGACTCTAACAGTCCAGGAGTCGACTCTAAGTCGTGGCCTAAAAAACCATCATTCTGTCTTTTCTGTTGGAGTCGGCTTTAACAGTCCCGGAGTCAACTCTAAGTCTGTGCCGTTTTCCGGAGTCGACTCTGCGATTCCATGTGTCGACTCTAATGTCTGCAATCTTACCTTGACATTAGATTCGAACCAGAACTTGATTTGACTCTTGATTTTGATTATCAAATCGACTTATAATCTGAAAAACTTAATCAAAATCATTAGTAACTTCAAATGTTATACTCAAATAGTTTTGTTAATCATCAAAATCCTCAATTGGGTCAACAATCTCTCCCTTTTTGATGATGACAAAAACTTTGAGTATATATACATTAAAAATTCATTTGAATTAATAATTATAGACATTGTTAAAGCTTTAGAACTTCCTAACAAAGAATTTGATGCCAATGAATCAAAAAAGATACATGACATCAATCAAGATGATTTAACTTTTATATGAAAAAATTATTAAGCTCCCCTTGCATTGAATAACTCTCCCTATGTAGATAAACTGAATTCAATTGAATCATTTTAGATTAGAATCTCAAAATTTTCTTCCCCTTTGTAGATATGCAAAAAATCTTATATTCTTTCATAATCTTATATTCTTTCTCTTATATGCATATACAATTATCTCTCCCCCTTTTTTGTTATCAGCAATAAGATGAATTTTAAATACAATAAAAGAGGTTATCAGAGCGAGGTTGTTGGTTCAATTAATCATAAAGATAGTAAACTCATTCATTGAAATTCAATCAATCAATCATAGACAAATTTGAAATAAAAGTGTAATTGTATTCCAAAGCAAGATTCATTACATGTGTTTTAGTAAAGTGACATATTTAAGTATGTAATTACTAGATACATGCTATTAAAGCAAGAAAGCAAGAAATCCTAAGATACAACGTAGGATAGGATATCAAAATCAAATATTCTTACACATAATTTTCTTTAAATGTCCAATCATTTCTATAATATCATCTTTTTGAGTCTTCTTAAAACTTTCAAGACAAGCTTCAATTTGAGAAACGGCAAGGTCGATATCTTTCTTTAGTTGACTGGTAGCATGAAGATAAGTTCCAGAACCGTCTACAATGCCTTCCATCCTTTCAAAAATCTTATGAAGATCAGTGCTAAAGGATTCTACGAATTGCTAATGGAAAAAGAAATCATGTCAAGCCTTGAATTGATCTCTTCCTTCAACTGATTGAACTCCTCTCTCAACTGACACATATCATTTGTCCTTTGACTATCATACTCAGCCAGTAAAGCTCTGAGCTGACCTATTTGCTCCTCAGAAAATCTTCCAGATGCCAATGCTAACTGATGTGGAGGGTGAGTGCTAGGTCCAGCCACTGAGGGTCCAGTAGTAGATGGTCCAGCAGAAGAAGGTCCAGCAGATGGTTCAGGAATAGATGGTTCAGGAATATCCTCTCCTCTGACCTCCTCAACTCTAACCTTTTCAGGTCTGGTTTCTTGTCCTCTTTTTATCCAATTTCCATTTTCTTTTCTGAAGCTCATCCGGTGAATTGTAGAGACACTATAGTAATCTGTATGCCTTAATTTTCTTAGTGGCTCATTATCCATTATAAGTACACCTTGGCTTCTAAAGACTAAGGTTAGTATCATACCATACGGCAGTGTTGATCTTTTCTTAGTTGCTGCTTCTGCCATATAACCAATCATCATACCGGCAAGATTAACAGGTCTTCCAGTGAGAATACAGTCCATCAATAAGATGTCTCGCTCCGAGACATATTCAAACCTTCTGATTTTAGGAAATAAAATTCTTCCACAAATATTGTGAAGTAATTTGAGTTCCAAATTAAGTTGATTGGCCAAGATTTCTTCAAACTCAGAAACTTCTCTGCCTAACATCCTTGATAGGGCACCTCCTCTATCTTCATGTTGATATTCAACTAAACCAATGGTAGGCATCTCCAATAGATTTCCAAGAGACTCGGCTATGATAATTACTTTAGTTCCTCTTACAACACTCACTAAGCCTCCCTCTCCTCTACATAAATCATTATAAAATTCTCTCACGAGGGCAGGGTATGTAGGGACATCCAAAGAACAGACTTTTTCCCAACCCATTTCCTTCAACAAATGCCCAATAGCAAAGCTCTCTGAAGCAAAAAAGTTAAAATCTACTTTTCTTCCGGTAGTAATGGCCTTACCCGCTAATTGGTCAACTCGTGGAGAAGATGGTGAGGGTGGAGAGTCATCTTGAGTGGCAGATGAAGAAGATGACGAAGGTTGCCTCCGATTTGAACGGCGCTTCATCGGAACAGTCGAACCACCAATGATATCACGCCTTTTGGGAGCCATGGGATTCGATTGGAATGAGTTATTGAGAGATTTAGAGGATTTGGAGGGATTGAACTCGGTTTGGAACGGTTTAGGAGACGATATGTTTCGTTTGGGGTGACTCACCCTTTTTATTTTGACCTAGTTCCACTTAGAGTCGACTTCCGAAAATGAGGTGTCGGCTCCGAACCAGAGAATCTGTCAGCGCCCGAATTAGAGTCGGCTCTACAGAAGCCAAAGTCGGCTCTAATTGCCCAGACAGAACATCAAAATATGAAGGTGTCGACTCCATAAACTGCATGTCGACTCCACAACAGTTTCAGAGAAAAATTCAAATTTCAAGGGTCTGAAACTAATCAAATTAATCATCAAGATCTAGATAAGTGTTCCTTAACAATTGGGGAAACAATTAATCAAATTTCTAGATAAATTTCCTTATTGGACATAGAAGATTTTCAAAAAATTAATGAAGTCTAGATAGTTGTTGTCCTTAAGAGTTTCAGAAAATCATTCTAAAGGATCACAAACTCCTAATTCTCCTATAAGATAACAAAATCTTTCCTCACTCAAAGGTTTGGTAAAAATATCAGCTAATTGATCATTAGTATTAACATATTCAAGACAAACATCTTTGTTAGTTACATGTTCTCTAATAAAGTGATGTCTAATTTCAATGTGTTTAGTTCTTGAATGTTAATTGGATTCTTAGTTAGATTAATAGCACTAGTATTATCATATTTAATAGGAATTTTATCAAGTGTGATACCATAATCTTCAAGTTATCGCTTAATCCAAAGGATTTGAGCACAACTTCCAGCTGCAACATACTCTGCCTCAGTAGTGGATAATGCAACCGAATTTTGCTTCTTGCTAAACCAAGAGATTAAGTTACTTCCTAAAAGTTGGCATGCCCCACTTGTACTCTTTCTATCTAATTTACAACCAGCATAGTCAGAATCAGAATAAGCAATCAATTTTAAGGTTGAGTCTCTAGAATACCATAATCCTACATTTTTAGTTCCATTTAAGTATCTAAAGATTCTTTTAACAGCAAATAAATGTGATTCCTTAGGATTAGATTGATATCTTGCACATAAGCAAACAGAAAACATGATATCTGGCCTACTTGCAGTTAGGTAAAGAAGTAATCCGATCATACCTCTGTAATGCTTCTGATTTACTTTCTTACCTTCTTCATCCTTGTCCAGCTTGCATGAGGGACTTATTGGTGTACCAAGAGGTTTAGTAGATTCCATACCAAACTTTTTGAGTATTTTCTTTGTGTACTTTGTTTGATTAATAAAAATCCCTGCTTTCTCTTGTTTGATTTGAAGTCCAAGGAAGAAGTTTAGTTCTCCCATCATGCTCATCTCAAATTCTTCCTGCATTAGCTTAGCAAATTCTTGACAAAGGAGACTGTTAGTAGCACCAAATATAATGTCATCAATGTAAATTTGAACAATTAATAAATCCTTTTCTTTTCTTTTCAAAAAAAGGTTTTATCAACATTTCCTCTAGAAAAGTCATTTTCAATTAAAAATTTACTTAATCTATCATACCAAGCTCTAGGTGCTTGCTTTAAACCATAAAGTGCTTTGTGTAATTTGAAGACGTGGTTTGGAAATTCATGATCTTCAAAACCAGAGGTTGTTCAACATAAACTTTCTCATTTATAAAACCATTTAGAAATGCACTTTTAACATCCATTTGAAATAAGTTGAAATTCATATGACATGCAAATGCAAGTAGTAGCCTAATGGCTTCTAATCTAGCAACAGGTGCAAAAGTTTCATCAAAATCTATACCTTCTTCTTGATTATATCCTTTTGTAACTAATCTAGCCTTATTTCTAATTACCAATCTATTTTCATCCAATTTATTTCTAAAAACCCATTTAGATCCTATTATAGGGTGGTTTTTAGGTCTATCTACTAGGGTCCAAACTTGGTTCCTAGTAAATTGGTTTAACTCTTCCTGCATTGCTAACATCCAATAACTATCTTTCTCAGCTTCCTCTATAGTTTTAGGTTCTATATGAGATACAAATGCAAGATGATTATTGATATCTCTTATTGATGATCTAGTCCTTACACCTTGAGATGGATCACCTATGATTAGGTCCTTAGGATGACCATAAGTATATCCAATCTCTAGGTAGATCTTTATCATTCTGAGTAGTATCAATACCATCATCCTTAGGTGAGTTATCATCCTTAACTTCAGGTTCTTGATCTGAAGATACATTTAATTTTTCAATATCTCTTTCAATCAAAGATGTATCTTTCTCATCATCAATTTTATCTGAACTTGATGCTAAAGACTCATCAAACACTATATGAATGGATTCTTCTACAACTAAGCTTTTCTTATTAAATACTCTATATGCTTTGCTAGATGTAGAATATCCTAGGAAAATACCTTCATCAGACTTTGCATCAAACTTTCTAAGATTATCCTTACCATTGTTATGAATAAAACATTTACAACAAATGCATGAAAATAACTTAAATTTGGCTTCCTATTGTGCCATAGTTCATAGGGAGTCTTCTTAAGGATAGGTCTAATCAGGGCTCTATTTAGGATGTAACATGCTGTGTTTATAGCTTCCGTCCAAAAATATTTTGGAAGTTGGCTTTCACATAGCATGGTACGGGCCATGTCTTCTAAAGTCCTATTCTTTCTTTCTACAATTCCATTTTGTTGCGGTGTTCTAGGTGCTGAAAAGTTATGATGTATGCTTTTTCAAAACAGAATTTTTTAAATAAGTGATTTTCAAATTCAGTTTCATGATCACTTCTAATAGACACTATGGTAGTATTTTTCTCATTAGTGACTTTCTTAATGAATTTCAGGGATATTGAGAAAGTCTCATCTTTGTGAGCCAAAAACATTACCCAAGTGAATCTAGAGTAATCATCTACTATCACTAGACCATATTTCTTTCCTCCTAGACTTGTGGTTCTAGTAGGTCCAAAAAGGTCCATGTGTAGTAGCTCTAGTGGCCTAGTAGTTGAAACAACATTCTTAGATTTGAAAGAAGTTCTTGTTTGTTTTTAAATTGACATGCATCACATATTCGATTATTTTCAAAATTTAAGCTAGGAATACCTTTAACTAGATCCATTTTCAATAATTTAGAAATTAGGTGTGTGCTTGCATGACCTAATCTACGGTGCCATAGCCAACCAATCTCATTCATCTTAGCATTATTAGCAACTAAGCAATGATTACTTGGAGATAAATTACTCAAATCAATTAAGTACACATTGCCATAATGTTTACCAACAAGAATAATGTTGTTATCAATGGGGTTAGTAATAGTGCAAACAGAAGCTTCAAAGGAAATTTTGAAAACTTTATCACACAGTTGGCTAATACTTATCAAATTATGTTTAATTCCATCGACATATAAAACATTATCAATATGAGTAGATGGAGTAATTTAAATCTTACCAATACCCATGATATGGCCTTGACCATTATCACCAAAAGTACTACTCCACCTCTTTTTGATTCAAGGGTGATGAATTGATCTTTGTCACCCGTCATATGTCTTGAGCAACCACTATCCAGGTACCATTTTCTTTTCAATCTGATGGCTGCAAGACACTCCTGCAAATATTCATGTCTTAATTTTAGGTACCCAAGCCTTCTTGGGTCCTTCATGGTTATATGCATTAAATATTGTTCCTTTGGGAACCCAAATCATCTTTCTTTTATTATTGAGATTTACACATATATGATTTATGTCCTTTGTTTCCACATTTAAAACAAGTAATATTTGATGATTTTTCAGCATGTATAAAAATATTCTTCAAAGATTTTTGCTTTTTAAGCGGATTATATCCTAATCCAGCTTTATCAAAAATAACTTTTTGATTATCCAAAATTATATTAAGTTTGATAGAGCTTAGAGTGAATTTATCAACTATAGGCTTAAGTCTATTAACTTTATTTTTCAAACTTTCATTTTCTTTTATCAAAAGTTCTTTATCTATAACATGCTTTTCATTTTCTAAGGATAGTTTTTGCATTTGAGTTTTTAAATCTTTGTTCTTTGAACTTAGGTTCACAAAATCATCCATTAATTCATAAAAAGCACTATGCAATTCATCGAAAGTGAACTCATCAAGAAAACTCGGACTTACCTCATCATTGTCCGCCATGAAGCATAGATTGGCCATTTCACTCTTTTCTTCCTCTTTGAAACTTGAGCTATCCGAATCACTCCATGTGGCCATCATTGCCTTCTTTTTGAACTTCCGGGTGCCTTTCTTTAGTTGAGGGCATTCAGATTTAAAATGACTCGGATTTTTACATTCAAAGCAAATAACTTCTTTTTCTTTGCCCTTGTCCTCATCTTTTCTTGCAAAGGGCTTTTTCTTTTCAAACTTCTTCTTCTTTATGAATCTTTTAAATTTTCTTGTGATGAGTGCCATGTCCTCATCATCACTTTCATCTTCAGATTCATGAGGCTCTTCCATATATTCAGAAATCTTAAGAGCCATAGTCCTCTTCTTCTTTGACTCATCATCATCAACATGTTGCTTAATTTGAAGCTCATGAGTCATCAAGGATCCCAATAATTCTTCTAGGGGTAGGGTACTTAGATATTTTGCCTCTTGTATTGCAGTCACTTTAGCTTCCCAAGTCCTAGGCAAGGAACGCAAAACCTTTCTCACAAGATCAGAATTATCATAAGATTTACCAAGACTTTTTAAACCATTAACTATATCAGTAAATCTTGTAAACATATCAGCAATAAATTCACATGCATCCATTTTAAACAATTCATACTTATGAACTAGCATGTTAATCTTGGATTCCTTGACTTGATTTGTTCCCTCATGGGTAACCTCAAGTCTATTCCAGATTTCCTTAGCAGAAATACAAATAGATATGCGATTGAATTCATTTGCATCTAATGAGCAGTATAAAACATTCATTGCTTTGGCATTGAGTTGTGCCAATTTTTTATCATGTTCATCCCATTCCGTTTTCGGTTTAGGAATCTCCATGCCATTAACTATAGCAGTGGGTGTGTGGTCCATTGACTATAATACTCCAAAGATCATAGTCAAGTGCTTGAATGAAAATTTTCATTCTAGCCTTTCAATAACCATAGTTTGAACCATTAAATAAGGGTGGTCTATTAGTAGATTGGCCTTCGGAAAAAGATGAACCAGCTTGAGTTTCCATGTGGATCTTTGACTCTTAATCGTTAGATCAAATTAAATGAGCACTAGCTCTGATACAAATTGTTGGTCCAGATAGCAACCCAAGCGGGGGGGTAAATTAGGTTTTTCAAAAATTTAAACTCTTTTGAGAAATAACCCCCAGCGAAATAAAACTTAGATTCACACAAACTAAAATAGAACAAGAACAAATAGAGAGTTAAAGATAAAGAGACAATCACGGCAAACACAGGAGATTTTATAGTGGTTCGGTGTACCTACACCTACGTCCACTCCCAAGTACCTCTTGGGTCCACACTATAATCAATCTGATTATAGCAGAGTTGTTTTGCAAGCTCACAACTCGAACTTGTTATTTTCCCGGATGCACAACGAACCCAGTTGGTTTTTAAGGCTCACCAGCACAAAACCTATCACCACAAGTTAATGCTTGCACAAGGCTAACAGCCTCAACTGAATCAATCACCAGATTGACCCAGCAAACAATATTTATTTTTACAAGATAAACATCTCCTCCAATGAGCAAATATACAATAATGAAACAAGAATAAGAGGATAGAAATCAAAGCCTGATTCGCAGATCTTGGTGGCTTTTTTCTTCTCTTCCTTTGAATGGATCTTCCTTTAAGATGCTCTTGAGACTCAGAAGATCAGAAAACTAGGGCTTCTTTCTTCTCTTGAGATTTCTTCAAAATAGAACAACAAAAGCTTGGAATCTCTCTCTTTTCTTTTGGGGAATCAGTATAATTTTTCTTACAAGTTTTCCCTCATTTCTCTATTGATTTTTTGATGGATTTCACATATTTCTCTCTATTCTTTTCTTTTTGTCTCTCTTGTCTCTTCTTGTTCGGATGCAGCAAACCCTCTTCTTATAGATCTCGATTAATCTATAAATTTTAAAACTATCCGTTAGAAACAAGTGTAAGAAGGATTAGATCCATAAATAGCAATAGCCGTTGGGATTAAAAAAGATAAAGATAAAGTTTAGAGTCGTTTGACAGTTCTGGAGTCGCGTCTGACATTCTGGAGTCGGCTCTAACTTTTATGGAGTTGGCTCTAACGTGAAATTCTTTAATCCGCTCGATCTGGAGTCGTCTCTGACTTTTCTGGGGTCGACACAAAATTCTTCTGGAGTCGACTCTAACAGTCCGGGAGTCGACTCTAAGTCGTGGCCTGAAAAACCATCGTTCTGTCTTTTCTGTTGGAGTCGGCTCTAATAGCCCGGAGTCGACTCTAAGTCTATGCCATTTTTCGGAGTCGACTCTGCGATTCATGTGTCGACTCTAATATCTGCAATCTTACCTTGATATTAGATTCGAACCAGAACTTGATTTGACTCTTGATTTTGATTATCAAATCGACTTATAATCTGAAAAACTTAATCAAAATCATTAGTAACTTCAAATGTTATACTCAAATAGTTTTGTTAATCATCAAAATCCTCAATTGGGTCAACAACTTTGCTCAGGTAGCGGGACATGGTTAGGTCTCTAGCCTTGTACTCCCCAGCGACCTGCCCGGAGATAAGCTGGGAGTCCGTGAAGGCCCTCAGACGCTCCGCACCGAGCTCCTTGGCTAGCTTCATCCCTACCAGCAAGGCTTCATATTTCGCTTGGTTGTTGGTGGCTGGGAACAAAAATCGGAGGGCATACTCTACCACCTCCCTCTCGGGACTCGTAAGAATAAGTCCAGCTCCACTCCCTTGAGAATTTATCGCTCAATCTACATGAAGGATCCAGTCTTCCTTCTCCACCCCCTCGGCCGTAGGGGACTCCATGTGCACCTCCGAGTGCAACTCCTCCGTATGCTCCTCTGCCCAAGTGCACTCGACCAGAAAGTTGGCTAACACCTGGGACTTCATTGCAGGCCTTGGTGAATGGATAGATCAAACTCCCCAACTTGATGGTCCACTTGGCCAGCCGACCGGAAGTGTCAGGACGGGACAGAATAGTCCGAAGTGGTTGGTCCATGAGCACTACGATAAGATGAGCTTGGAAGTAGGGTCGGAAGCGCTGAGCTAAGACCACCAGGGCAAAGATGATCTTCTCAGTCTTAGAGTATCTCATCTCGGCGTCGTGAAGCACTTTACTGGTGTAGTAGACCGGCTTCTGCACCCCGTCGGCATCCATGCGGACAAGCACGGAGCTGACGACCTCGGGAGAGGCTGCTAGATACAAAAAGAGTTTCTTCCCATTCCTCGGCTTAGACGGCAGTGGAGTAGATAGAAATTTCTTTAGCTCCTCGAAAGCTTCTTGACACTCCTTCGTCCACTTGAAGCTGTTGACCTTGCGCAGCGCCTTAAAGAAGGGCAGACACCGCTTTGCCAACCTTGACATGAAGCGGCTCAGGGCTGCCATCCTTTCGGTCAGACGCTGCACCTCCCTTTTATTAGCTAGGGGCCTCATACCCAAGATGGCTCAGATTTTGTCTGGGTTAGCTTCAATTCATCGCTGTGTCACCATGAAGCCCAGGAACTTGCCCGCCGCAACCCTGAAGGTGCACTTGTGGGGGTTCAGCCTCATTCGGTACCGGTGCAGGTTGGCGAAGGTCTCCGCAAGGTCTGCAATATGGTCCGCGGTGTGGGTGCTCTTGGTCAGCATGTCATCCACGTACACCTCCATGTTGCACCCGATCTGGTCCTCGAAGACCTTGTTCATTAACCTCTGGTAGGTGGCCCCTGCATTCTTCAACCCGAACGGCATCACCTTGTAGCAGTATATCCCCTTCTCAGTGACAAAGGAGGTCGCCTCTTCATCAGCCGGGTTCATCCTGATCTGGTTGTACCTCGAGAATGCATCCATGAAGCTGAGGGTCTCGTGGCCGAACGTAGCATCTACCAGCTGGTCGATCCAAGGCAGCGGGAAGCTATCCTTGGGGCACGCCTTGTTGAGGTCAGTGAAGTCCTTGCACATCCTCCAACTCCCACTGGCCTTGCGGACCATTACAACATTCGCCAACCAATCGGGATAGTGTACCTTGCGAATGTGTCCAGTCGTCGTCAACTAGCGCACCTCTTCATCTATGGCCTTCTGTCCATCTGGAGCAAAGCTCCTCTTCTTTTGCCAAACAGATCGGTACTCCGGCTTGATGTTGAGTTGGTGGGTAATCACTTCCTTCGGAATGCCTGGCATGTCGGATGCCGACCAGGCGAAGATATCGACATTGGCTCGTAGGAAAGCAATGAGCTAGCTGCAAGCCTCCTCCAGAAGCAGAGCCCCTATTTGAATGATCTGCACCGGGTCCTCTCCCAAGGGTAAGGTCAGCAGATGCTCGGTCGGCTCTCCCTTCCTCTCCGAATCTCGGGGGTCCAACGCTTCTGGTGTAGGTGTGAGCATCACCCCTTGAGGGCTAGGGGCCATGTGGCAGCACATTGGCGGTGGGTTCTGCTCCCCCTGCATCTCCTCGATCCCTTTGCTGGTTGGAAATCTCACTAGGAGCCTTTTGGTGGAGATTAACGGCATCCAAGAGGTTAAGTCTGGGCCTTCCGAGTATGGCATTGTAGGCGAGAGGCACCCGGACCATCCCAGAAAGCTCATGAAAACTGTGCTTTGACGTGGGGCCATGCCAATCGTGACAGGAAGGGTGATCGGTGGTCCTCCTCGACCTTTGATCTGGAATGCGGAGTGTAAGGACCCCGAGGATCAGGGGGCGAACTTGGTGACGAGCCTAAGGAGTCAGGTCGGATGTATCAGGACAGGTGTCGAGGGAGTGCGGAAACTTTAAGGCCAAGGTGGCGAATCCTCATAATTCAAAACACTCGCCATGGACGAGCTCTTCCATTATCAACCGATATTTCTTCAAAGTTGCACAGAAGTGAATCAGTTGCCCCTTGGACCTGCATGAGAACCTTGTAACTTTCTAAATGGTCCAGAGGTCCAGCTGAGGAAGGTGGAACCGGGTTGAGATCGGCTCCTCCATGATCATCGTATGGTGGGTTGGTGATCCGGCGGCTGAGCTTCTTCAACCCCTCTCTCACGAGCTCCCTTCCCTTAGAGAAAAGGCGATGCTGACGAACAGAGATGCGCTAGGGTGACTCTTCTTCAAGGCAGTGAGGCTTGGGTGAAGCGCGGCCAAGCTTCTCGGGTAGGAGACCTCCTCCGAAAAGAGTGCTGGCTGGGTTGGATGACTCCGAGCACTGACGGGAGAGGCTCCGGTTGCTGCCTGATGCTGTAGGCCTTGAACCACCGTTGCCAAAGATTGGACTTTGAGGGCGGCAAGCCGGTCTTCTTGAAGCTGCTGCGGTGGTGGTGGTGCAGGAGCATCGGCTAGGAGAGCTGAGGGGCCAACCGCTAGCGGATCAGCCCCTTGACGCTCCCCCAGGACGATTGGTGGAGACCTCTCGCGCACGAGTCGTCACCATCGCTTGAGAGCTCAGGAAAAAAGAAGTTGTCGCTGACAGGTTCAAAGCTGGCGCGCCAATCTGTTGATGCCGAGTCACCTTCCTTGAATGCTAGGGAAACGAAGATCCACCTCGCCGGACTCCTACATGAAAAGTCCCCAGAGACCGGATGTTCCGATGGGGACCCTTCGATGCTCAAGTCAGTCACTCGGGAATAGACAAGAGTTAGCTAGCAGAAGAAAGCTAGAGAGTTAAGGTTCAGAATCATTCCCTCTTCACAAGTGCGGGCTTTTATACATGTTCAAAGATCTCCCCCTTTCCGTGCTTCCAGAAGGTTACCGATTTCAAGATATCCCCATCCGATAACGGACAAAAAGGAGGGGCTGATAGTGACGGGCCGTATCGTTACTATGCGCCAGAGGTGTCCTGCTTGATTTGCCACCCGCCAGTACGGCCTTACAAGTGTTGGGCGGCCGCGACAGCATCAGGTGCGCGCCGTTAAAGTATGGCCGCTTGCAGTCGCAGGCGAGTAGTGTGTCGTATGCCATAACGGGATATGACCATACGTAGTCACAGGCGAGTGGTGGGCCGCACGCCGTAACGGGGTATGGCCACGCACTGTTATGGACGCGTGGTGGACTATACGCCTTAATGAGGCATGGTGACGCACCATAGCAGGCGAGTAGTGGGCCACGTAGGCGTACCATGTGGCCCGTTGCTATAAGCTCAGGGCCGAGGCTAAAGCTCGGGGCTGAAGGAGGCCGAAGCTGGTCTGGAGGTTGAATGATGCCTCGGAGGCCGAAGCGGGCCTCGGAGGTTGAATGGGCCGAAGCGGGCCTCGGAGGTTGAATGGTGCCTCAGAGGCCGAAGCGGACGCCGTCAGTCTCCTTTACCGTCAATTCTGACAGTACTGGATCAGCCATATCAAGTACCATACTGGTAGCGTTGGTACTATCTTTTTTTGGCACTATGACATGCCAATCTTAAACTAAGGATAATTTCTTAATTTCTCTAGTTTTGACTTTTCAATTAATTACATTATTTGTTACCAATTGAATGCCATATGTATGAATCCTTTTTTTGGTTGCTTTAGAAAGTTCAAATGGGTTTCAAGTCAATTGATCTAGTCATTCAAGGCAAAACAAACTCTGAATTCAGTCTATACCTTTAATATCATTTAATTTCCTTCGAAGATTTTCTCATTCATTTTCTAAGAAAATTACCTTGCCCACAATGGGAGTTGTTGCCGCCAAATCACTTTTGATAAGCGTCAGGTGAGATGTGAGCCTCACAGGCCTTTAAGGGAATGGCCAAGCTGTCTCCTTCAATCGGGAACCTGCAAGAAAAAGCCCCGGACCGGTGGTTCCGGCGGGGACCCTCCGATGCTCAAGTTAGTGATTTGGAGAACAGGTATTTGAATTATCGAGTAGAGCTTGAGTCCCCTACCTCGAGGGCTAGGGCTTTATATACCTGTTTGAGGGATCCCTCTTACCCTTCATTCGTAACAGTTGAATCCTTTTTGGATAGTTGTTGGTTTCCGGTCTTCGACGTGCCGCAAAGGACGGTAGTGGGGCTAGACGTGGCCCAACCCATCGTTGGTGGAGTCAGGGGGAGGCACGTTCCTTGCACACGTCATCGGGTATATTCGTGGCGGTGTAATCCTCCACTCTCGGGGAAGTGGGCCACGAAGCTTGACCGATGACCGATGCCAAGGACGACGCCGAGGCCGACGCCGGCCGATGCGGAGGCCAAAATGGGCCGCGGCTGACGCAGAGGCCGACACCAAGGCCGAGACGGGCCGCGGTAGATGCGGAGGCCGAGATGGGCCGCTGCCAACGCAGAGGCCGACGCCAAGGCCGAGATGGGCCGCGGCCGACGCGGGGGTTGAAATGGGTCGTGGCCGACGCAGAGGCCGACGCCAAGGCCGAGACGGGCCGCAGCCGATGCGGGGGTTGAGATGGGCTGGAGGCCGGGATGAGCCCAATGCCAAAGGATTGGAATGCGCCAAACCGTGCGACATCGGGTTCATGGACCCTTCATTTTGTGGGTCATTTGGCTTGATCAGCTACATCAGATGCCCCCCCGCCCCTGAGCTGGCATCACCGTTTAAGTGAAAGGGGTGTCGAATCATTAGCAGCTGATCCCCATATCGCGTTGAATGGTGTCCGCACATGTGTCCTTGATAGGATGGCTCCTTTAAGATGGTAAGATCATGGGGCGTCATCATCTTCGCATCCTAACCGTCAGATCCACCTCGAGGCTAGGAAGCCTTTAGAGATCTCCAAAATATCGGCGACCATCATTGAGTCGCCAAATCACTGGCACCGATATGCTCTCATTGGTTGGAGGTCTTGTCTACCGCGCGCCCGGAGCATCGCCGCAGAGTTCTCAATGAATCGTGTCCGCATGGCCGGTGCATCGGGCGGGGGCAATTTTGAAAATGTCGATGAGGTGTATATAAGAAGGGGCGTGCCCTAGCTTCAATTTCACCTACTTCCCAAGTTTCTTCTTCTCCCAGCCTGAGTGCCTCTTCAATTTCTTCTTCTTCGTTTGCCCAGGTTAGTTCTCCATGCCTTCCCGACCGTCTTCTTCTTCTTCCTCATCTTCCCGGTCCTCCACTAACCAGGTTCCCCCATCCCGTATGGCTACGGCTGGGGAACCTGCTGTCAGGAGCCCTCTGGTGGTTGAAGCTCCACCTCCTAGGGTAGCCTCGTCCTCTAGGGCAAGCTGGGGTTCCCCTGAGGGGACTGTCTCCACCCTTACCTCCACCGACCTTGCAGCTTTTAGGGTGGCCTATAGGATACCCGAAGGGGTGCGACTGATCGCCCCAGGACCCAATGATAGGGTGACTTCTCCCCCTCGGGGGGTCGCCCTATATGAGGAGTTTTTGAAGGCCGGTCTTCGACTTCCCCTTCACCCTTTCATCATTAACCTACTAGATAGGTACAATTTGGTCCCGACCCAACTAGTTCCCAACTCGATTAGGGCCATTTGTGCCTTCTTGGTGTTGACCCGCCTTCAAGGCTTCCTGAGCAACGTCTCCCTCTTTGCAGTCTCTACACCATCCGGGCTCAGTCCGGCTGGTGGTTATTTGCCCCCCGGCCGGGTAGAGCCCTTAGGCTAGGTCTTCCGTCATCCATAAAGGGGTGAAAATCCTGATTCTTTTTCGCCGAGGTGGACGGGGTAAAAAGGGAATGGGGCATGCCTAATACTGAGGCCAACAAGAACTTATCAGTCGTGCCAAGGGACCAGGAGGCTTTCGATCTTCTCCTGGCGACTGAGCTCCCATCCTATCGAGAGCTATTATCGGAGGACAACCTCCGACACGCCGGCATCGCTCCTGATGACGGTGAGGGCCTCTTCGAAGATGGTGTTTCAATTTTTCATTTTCTTTTTCTCTTTTTTTTTAACGACACCGGTTCTCGTGCAGCCATGAAGATCAACATTCCAGCCGAGGCTTTTCGAAGGGCCGCGGTCAAGAAAAGGAAAGGGCAGGGTGCTGAAGCCGAGGGATCGAGGAAGAGTCCTCGGTCCCAATCACCACCTGCGCCCCGAACCGCCCCCAGAATTCCTACTCCGTCGCCACCACCCCGTCAATCTCCTGCATCAACACCACAACCACGGCAGTCTCCTACACCACTATCGCCACGGCGATCTCCCACACCACTGCCGCCATCGGAGCCCGTCGATTTGACCACGAGTATGCTGCCCGAGGAGTCGAGGGCCCACGTCGCACGGCCGGTCGAGCATCCCGACCCGTCGTCCACTGAGCCGATCCCAAGGGACGCGCCTCAGGCCAGCGGAGGGGCACCTGTCGATAGGAGGTAGAAGGCCGTAGTCAGCTACGAGGCCCGCGCCGCGCGTCTGAGCCCACAGGGGACAAGTTGGGGCCGATCTCCTCGCGGCCTTCTCTTATGAACCACCCCCACCTCGCTGAGAAGCTACTGTCGGTGGCATCCACTTCTACTATTCGGGAGGAGGTCAAGCGGACCAACTCCCGCACTCTCTTCAAGGATTGCCAGGCGGCCCTGCTCCGGGTAAGTGACTGTTCATATCTTGACCCTATTTACTCTTCCCATGCTTGTTCTTTGTGACTAACATCGGTCTTACTGTGCAGGTGGTAAATGTTTTCAACTATACGCAGACTCTTGCCGCCAACGGAGAGCGCCAACTTAGTCGCTGCCGCCGGGAGGTTTTCGAGTACCGAGACCGGGCAACGAAAGCTGAAGATGCTCTCAAGCTGACTTTGGCTGGGGAGGCAGAGAGGCTTGAGATAGTTCGGTCTCAGGCGCGAGCCGAGTCGGCGGCGCAACAACAGATGCGCAAGGCCCTTGAGCGCGACCTCGCAGTCGAGGGGAAGTTGATGGCCGCTGAGGTGGAATTGGCCGACGTCAAGGCCCAGCTCGAGACAGCAAAGTCCGAGCTGAAATCTGCCGAGGAGAAGACCGAAATCGCCGAGGAGGTGGCCCGCCTGGCTGACATCAAAATTGCCGAGGCCACGGAGGTGGTGAAAGCCGCTGACAGAGATTGGCTGAGGCCGAAGCGGCGGCTCGGGCCGCAGAGGAGAAGGGCCGATGCCGCAGTGAAAGCCATGGAGAGCTACCGAAGCTCTCAGGTCTTCATCGAGGAGGTAGCTGAAGCTGGGGCCGGCGCCTACCTCCATGGTTTTTATGACTGCCGAGACAAGGCAGTAAGGGTCTTTGGTACTGAAGGCCTTAAAGACTTGGAACCCGATGAAGACCTTGAGGTCGGGGAGATCAACCATGGCTCCATTCCGGCCGACGACGCTGCCCCCCCCCAGCTGATGCTGCTTCGGCCGAGAATTGAAGATCCGCCTGCGGCATCGGTTCTTTCTTTGTTTTTTCCTATTTAACAATGTACTCAAGTCCGACTATGGTCGGCGTTTTGTAAGAGCTTTGGTAGTTAATGAAAAGAAAGTATCCTTTGAAATTTGTGTTGGAGCTATGAATTCTTTCTTTTTCTTTTGTTCGATGTTATCGATACTTAGCTTCTCAAGTTGCTTGCCCACCGCAATCTTCGGTGCCCGTAGGAGTGCAGAGTCACACTAACCCGACCGAAACGGGGTCCCTTATAGTTTAGCTAGAGATGTTTTAGGATTAGTATGCGCTGATTCCTGACCGTCGGCGTCGGGTTGCTGACGAGACGTAAGTATCGAGCGGGCCCCGAATAGTCTTGTGACCCCGAGCCTTCGGCACTATTTTATTAAGGGGCTTTATAATGTTGCTTCGCGACATGTATTATGTGCCATTCCATCGAAGGGCATTTAATGCGGTCTTGTGGGAGTGACCCGATATCGTGCCAGGGAGCTTCTTAACCCTGAAGGGTGATCTGAGGGTCTCTTAACCAGGCTCAGGATCCTTTCAACCCCGAAGGGTGACCTGAGGGTGCTGTGACCAGGCTCAGGGTCCTTTCAACCCCGAAGGGTGACCTGAGGGTGCTGTGACCAGGTTCAGGCTCTGACGTTGGAGTTTGGCTTTAGCACCAACACTAAAGTTGGGCTCCGATGCCGACGCGGAAGTAGGTCTTCGGCGCCGACGTGGGAGTCGGGCTTTGGTGCCGACGCGGAAGTCGGGCTTTGGCCACATTGTCATGGAACAGAGAGGCAATGCAAAGTAATGCATAAAAGGGCACTTTTACTTCAAGAAGATTGAAAGATGAGGTATTCGAACCTACGAACATCCAGTTGAGTACATCGTTGATAGTACCGGCGAAGGTTGTCGGAATTCCAAGTTCGAGGGAGCGATCTCCCGTTGAGCTCCTCGATTCGATAAGCTCCTCGTTGAAGGGCCTCCACGACCCGATAGGGTCCCTCCCAGTTGGGTGATAACTTTCCTTCCTCCGTTGGCCTCGAGTCCTCGACCTTTCGGAGGACCAAGTCTCCAGGTCGAAACACCCGGGGTCTAACGCGGGCGTTGTAATACCTTGCCGCTTTCTGACGATAAAGCGGCCATCCTGATCCACGCTAGATCACGCGTCTCCTCGATGAGGTCCAAGTTGGCCCTCAACTGGGCTGAGTTGTCCTCCTCACTGTAGGCTTCCACCCTAGGGCTGGGGACTCCGATTTCGACTAGAATGATGGCCTCGGACCTGAAGACAAGACTGAATGGGGTTTCACCGGTTGGAGTTCTCGAAGTCATATGGTATGCCCATAGGACATGGGGAAGTTCTTTCACCCATCTTCCTTTAAAGTCATCGAGCCGTGTTCGAAGTCCCTGAAGGATAGTACGATTGGTTACCTCTGCCGCCCCATTGGTCTGTGGGTGACCGACAGAGGTGAATCTTTAATTGATCCCTAACTCAATACAAAATTCTCTAAAGGGGGCATTATCGAACTGTCGGCCGTTGTCTGTAATGAGAGTGTTGGGGAGTCCAAAACGGCAAATTATAGACTTCCAGAAGAAGGTTCTCACTCTTGCTTCGGTTATTTTGGCTAGAGCTTCAGCCTCTACCCATTTGGTGAAATGGTCGATAGCGACCAGCAAAAACCATCGTTGACCAGAGGCAGGGGGAAATGGTCCCAAGATGTCCATCCCCCACTGGGCGAAGGGCCACGGAGCAGAGATGGGACTCAGATGAGAAGTGGGCTGCCGCTGGACGTTGGTGTGCCGTTGACAACTGTCACACTTCCGTACTAAGCTGGCCGCGTCCTCCCGCATGGTGAGCCAATAGTAGCCTTGATGGAGGGCTTTATATGCCAGCGCTCTGCCCCCTAGATGGTTCCCACATGCACCTTCGTGAATCTCGCGGAGGATGTAGTCGGCCTCGGCGGGACCGACACACTTGAGGAGGGGATACGAGAAGGACCGCCGGTATAGGCATCCATCCATTATTAGAAATTTGGAGGCTCGCCATTTGAGGAGCTTGGCCTCGGCGGGGTCTTCAGGAAGAATACCGTCGGCAAGATATCGGACATAGGCGTCCATCAGGTCGGCTCTTGGCCGATGGGCAGTGCTTCCTCCTTGGACTCGATGCTCGGGTCTTCCAAATATTCCACATACATCCTTCCCAGGGATTTGTCTACCGTCGTAGCCAGCCGGACAGCGCGTCAGCCCTAACGTTCTCCTCCCGGGGAATATAACTGATACTGAAATGAGCAAAGAGGGAGGACTGTGATTGGACCTCACTCAAGTATCGGGACATGATGGGGTCCCGAGCTTCATACTCCCCAGTGATTTGTCCCGAGATGAGTTGGGAGTCGGTGTATGCTCTGAGATGCTCTACTTTAAGTTCCTTGGCAAGCCTCATCTCGGCCAACAAGGCTTCGTACTCGGCTTGATTGTTTGTGGCAGGGAAGAAAAAGCGGAGAGCGTACTCAATTGTTACACCGTCGGGGCTGGCAAGAATGAGTCCTGCGCGCTCCCTTGGGAGTTTGAGGCCCCGTCCATGTGAAGAATCCAATCCCTCCTTGGATTAGTGGTCGGCACCTCCAGGGACTTCGTCGGGGCTTCCCTGGCCTGCTCGTCGGCCCAAGTGCATTCAACCAGGAAATCCGCCAAGACCTGGGACTTCATAGCCGACCTCGGTTTGAAGGTCAGGTCGAATTCTTCCAACTTGAGTGCCCACTTTGTCAGCCGACCGGAGGTGTCAGGGCGAGATAAAATCGTTCTCAGGGGCTGGTCCGTCAGCACCACGATTGAGTGGGCTTGGAAGTAAGGCCTGAGACGCTGAGCCGACACTATTAGAGCAAAAATAATTTTTTCGGTTTTGGAGTACCTGGTCTCGGCGTCATGGAGCACTTTACTGGTGTAATACACCGGCTTCTGCGCTCCTTCAGGGTCTATTCGGACGAGGATGAAACTGACTGCCTCCTGAGAAGCGGCCAGGTACAAAAAGAGATCCTCCCCCTCCACAGGTTTCGACAATAGTGGTGGAGTCGATAAGAAATTCTTCAATTCCTCGAAGGCCCTTTGGCAGTCAGCCGTCCACTCGAAGGCGTTGACTTTTTGCAGGGCCTTGAAGAAGGGAAGGCATATCTCAGCCGATCTGGATAGGAAACGACTCAGAGCTGCCAGCCTTCCGGTCAGATGCTGGATTTCCATTTTATTCACCGGCGGCCTCATGTCCAGGATAGCTTGAATCTTATACGAGTTCGCCTCTATCCCTCGTTGCATCACCATGAATCCCAGGAACTTGCCCGCTGCGACTCCGAAGGTACACTTCCGGGGGTTCAGCCTCATCTGAAACCGAAAGATTGCTGAAGGTCTCCATCAAGTCAGATATGTGGTCGGCTCGGACGCTCTTGGTCAGCATGTCGTCTACGTACACTTCCATATTGCGCCCGATCTGACTTTCAAAGACTTTATTCATCAGCCTCTGATAGGTAGCCCCAGCATTTTTCAATCCGAAGGGCATGACCTTATAGCAGTAAATTCCTTTCTCGGTCACAAATGATGTAGCCTCTTCATCTGATGGCTCCATTCTGATCTGATTGTACCCCGAGAAGGCATCCATGAAACTGAGGGTCTCGTGGCCGGAGGTGGCATCCAGGTCGATCTTGGGAAGAGGGAAGCTGTCCTTGGGGCAGACCTTGTTGAGGTCGGTGAAGTCGATGCACATCCTCCAGCTTCCATTGGCTTTCCGAACCATCACCATGTTAGCCAACCAGTCGGGTAATGGACCTCCCGAATGTGTCCGGCGGCGATCAGTTTGTGGACCTCCTCGTCGACGGCTTTCTGTCGCTCGGGGGCAAAGCTTCTCTTCTTTTGCCGGACCGCCCTACAGTTGGATTTAATGTTAAGTTTGTGAGTGATTACCTCCACCGGTATACCTGGCATGTCGGTCGGCGACCATGCGAAGATATCGGAGTTGGCTCGGAGGAAACCGAGGAGTCGGTTTCTCGTCTCCTCAGGAAGAAAAGCTCCGATTTGGACGGTTCTCGTCAGATCCTCTCCTAGGGGGAAAGTCAATAGATGCCTCGCCGGTTCTCCCCTCTTCGGCTTCTCTCGGGTCTGTCACCTCAGGAGTCGGCGAAAGGTCTGCCGACTGAGGACTAGGGGCCGTGTGGTAGCAGAGGGGCATCGGGCTCCTTTCCCTCGCATCTCCCCAATCCCATGACGGGTAGGAAATCGCACAAGTAACCTCTTCGTTGAAATAACGGCATCCAACAGATTCAGGCCCGGCCTCCCGAGAATGGCGTTGTATGCTAGAGGAACTCTTACCACCAGGAACTTCATAAAGATTGTGCTCTGGCGGGGTGAAGTCCCGGCCGTGACGGGAAGGGTAATCTCTCCCTCAACTTTTACCGAGTCTCCGGTGAAGCCCACGAGAGGCGTCGTCACTGGCCGAAGGGAGTCCAAAAGCAAGTTCATACAAACAAATGCATCATACGTCAAAATGTCAACTGAGCTTTCACTATCAACTAATATTCTTTTTACATGATGTTTAGCAATCGTCATGGACACGACGACGCTTTCATCATTTGGGTTATTTATCCCCTCTAAGTCCTTTTCGAAAAAAGGGATTACAGGACTATCTCTCACCCCTCCGAGGTCTTTTTGAAGTTCCACCCGCTCCCCAGGAGATCATCGCCACGGTCTTCTCGGTCGGGGTTGTCGATATTGGCTTGCTGGGCCGGTGGTGCCGAAGGGCCCGGTGCTGTTGGATTCCTTCTCCGGACGAACTGACCGAGATGGCCTTGCTGGATGAGCTCCTCTATGGCCTTCTTTAGCTGTCGGCAGTCTTCCGTGTTGTGGCCATGATCTCGGTGGAAATGACAATACAGATTTTTGTTGCGGGGAACTCCAGGCTTCAGGGGTGCAGGGCGCTTGAGATAGGATTCGCCCTCGATTTCCATAAGGATGTGAGAAATCGGAGCTAATAGAGGGGTGTAACGCTCACCTACAGGGCAAAGTCCGTGGCCGATTATCTGACCGACGAGGCGGCTCGGGTTCTTGGCATGAGACCCACCAGACTCTGATCGGGCTTGCTTTTTGCTGGGGCCCTCATCAGTTTCCCGCCGAGAGGAGTCGGCCTCATCAGCGCGGATGTATTTCTAAGCTCGACTCAGCAACTCCGCATATGAACTCGGGGGCTTCTTGTCCAACGAGTACGCGAAGCGGAAGGACAGAGCCCACTTTAAGGCCAAAGTGGCCACCGAGTCATCGAGATGATAGACCTCCATTGCTGCCCCTTTGAAGCGGGCAACAAAATCCCGAAGAGTCTCTCCACTCTTCTGTGGATGGTAAAGAGGCTATCGGCTACCCGAGGGATCCTTGGCTCGCGTCGAAGTGGGCGAGAAAAGCTTTCTCCAACTGTGGAATGAGCTGACTGCGGGGAGGTAAATGGAGTACCAAGCCCTTGCGGCCTTTCGTAGAGTGGCTGGGAAGGCGATGCATAAAAGAGCATCGGATGCTCCCTGGACCTGCATATGCACCTTATGACTTTCCAGATGGTCCAAGGGGTCAGTAGTGCCGTCATAGGGATCTAGTTGAGGGAGGCGAATCGGAAGGGACGGGTTCTTCCATGATCCGCCTAGTCAGAGGAGGGCGGCGGTCATACTTTGCCTCCGATTGATTTGTCAGCCGTCGGCTGAGCTCCTCCAAGCGCTGGTAGCGCTCCTCCAGTCGCTTCTCGCGCGGAGGTGGATCTTCTCGCCAACGGACTCTTCCCCTGATGAAGCAGAGGGAAGACCAGGAGAGGGATGGCGTCGATGGACGACACCCTTCCCTGGGGCCTTGTCCCGGGATCGCCGGGGAGAGGGACTGTCGGATGGTTTCCTCCCCGTAGGGGCATCCCGTCGGCGGTAAGCCTCCCATCGTGGGTGTCGCCCACGGGTGGACTGCTGATTGGGCTGTGCCGCAACCTCTCCCAAAGACTGGGGTTGCGGAAGAGACGGAGCGGCCGCCGATTGTTGTTGAAGTTCACGAATCACCGCGGCAAGGGACCGCACCTCTTGAACGAGGGCGGTGACCCTATCACCTTGGTGTGGTGGTGAAGGATGAACGGCGGGAGGGCCTCCGGCTGCTCGGCCCCCGCCTGCCGCTCCCCAGCTAGGCTAGTAGAAGCCTCTTGAGCTCGGGTTACCACCATTTCTTCTGGTCCACATCTGTTATGCGCTTCGCTCCGTCGCCCCCTTCCTGGCGCGCCAATCTATTGCCGCCAAATCACTTTTGATAAGCGTCAGGTGAGATGCGAGCCTTACAGGCCTTTAAGGGAATGGCCAAGCTGTCTCCTTCAATCGGGAACCTGCAAGAAAAAGCCCCGGACCAGTGGTTTCGGCGGGGACCCTCCGATGCTCAAGTTAGTGATTTGGAGAACATGGATTTGAATTATCGAGTAGAGCTTGAGTCCCCTACCTCGAGGGCTGGGGCTTTATATACCTGTTCGGGGGATCCCTCTTACCCTTCATTCATAACAATTGAATCCTTTTTGGATGGTTGTTGGTTTTTGGTCTTCGACGTGCCGCAAAGGACGGGTAGTGGGGCTAGACGTGGCCCAACCCATCGTTGGTGGCGTCAAGGGGAGGCACGTTCGTTGCACACGTCACCGGGTATGTTCGTGGCGGAGTAATCCGCCACTCTCGGGGAAGTGGGCCATGAAGCTTGACCGAGGTGACCGACGCCGAGGCCGATGCCGAGGCCGAGGCCGCCGATGCCGATGCCGACGCCGGCGCCGAGGACGATGCCGAGAGCCGAGGCCGACGCTGAGGCCGAAATGGGCCGCGGACGATGCGGAGGCCGACACCAAGGCCGAGATGGGCCGCACGATGCGGGGCCAAAATGGGCCGCTGTCGATGCCAAAGCCGAGAGAAAGCCGATGCAGAGGCCGATGCGGCCGATGGGGCCAAAATGGGCCGCGGTCGATGCAGAGGTCGATGCCAAGGCCGAGACGGGCCACGGCCGACGCGGGGGTTGAAATGGGCCGCGGCCGATGCAGAGGCGATGCCAAGGCCGAGACGGGCCGCGGCCGATGCGGGGTTGAGATGGGCTGGAGGCCGGGATGAGCCCAATGCCAAAGGATTGGAATGCGCCAAACCGTGCGACATCGGGTTCATGGTCCCTTCATTTTGCGGGTCATTTGGCTTGATCAGCCACATCAGGAGTCTTATGGTTGAAGAATTGCAATATTTTAGTGTCTTTAGCAATACAAATACCAAAAAACTTATTAATTTGCATATTCTGTGTGCTTAGAGTTCTTCCATAAAAGGAACCTTAGGTTTGCTTGATGGTTATGCCAATGAAAAGTTACATTGTATTAAATAAAAAATTGAGATTTGACATTTCTTCGTGAAACATTTGGTAAACACTCTTCTTTCTGAGCATGTTTTCTACAAGTTTTCTGTAATCTTTAAATCCCTTTTAATAGATATAATAGTCGATTTCATTGTTTCCACCTTATAGCTTGTTAAATGAAAATTCTTGGATCTTCTTTTGATTGAAACCATGAGAATCCTCTTCTGTCCTGCAATTCCTTTCTGACATGATCTTATATATCTGTGGCGCACACATTAGAGAGTGATTTTTTAAATGAGACCAACTATTTATGGTCTTCCTGAATTGTTTATTTAATCTTTTGATTGGAGACATTGTCATGCACCACCTTTTCTTTTATTTGCACACTGCAAAGTGGCGGAGGAGGTGTTGTAAAGGTAATTATATATGGAAAAGATAATCATGATGCGAAAGGATCTAAAGCTTAGTATGTTGGAGGTCTGTGTTATGCAAATATGGATGCATTTGTGTGTGACTGCTAACCTGAAGGAAGGTGGGGTTGGATCATGTGACCATTGTTTCTTGTGGTTATGATGGTAAACCATCTAATCAGTCAACAATGAAGTTTCTCAACTTTTTCTTTGGAACATGTCGAGAATTTAAATTAATTAGCCTAATTTATGAAAGATACTTTGCTTAAGTCAAAATTCCATGAAGGAGCTCTTCTCAATTGTGTCTCTATCTGCTATGCTCGGATTTTTCTTGTTTTTCATTAATTAGCATGATATCAAAACTCTTTTTAGGTATAATCTGTTAGATTCTAGCCTTGTTTTTTTTTTTTTTTTGAAAAAAAAAAAAGATCTGATCACCAGGGGAATATATGCACTTTTGCACCATTGGCATGCATGTTTACTCTTTGTAGATGTCTAGTTACTTGATGAAGACACACATGATGCACGCACAGAGAGAGAGAGAGAGAGAGAGAGAGAGAGAGAACCAAAATATTATGACATGAGATTTAATCTAGTTTGCTCTTCCTGCTGGGAGATTCCTGCAACTCATTATAGGAGTTTCATTTGTACAATGTTGCGAGTTTCATTACTTCACCAACTTACTCGCTGCATTAAATATTAGATCTGACTTCGCATTCTAAGAGTTGGCTAAGTACTTTAGGTATTCATTTTATGCATGTATGATGGAAGCCCTGGGATATTTCAGTTCAGTCAGAAATTTAGTTGCTAATTTTTTTCAGCTGTGAAAAAAGGAGCCTACCTGTAATATTGTATTCTAAATGTGTTTTGCTCATGCATGCAATGCAGCAAATCAGGTTGCTCATGTGAACTGTGGCCAGTGTCGTACTATTCTGATGTATCCTTACGGACCACCATCGGTCAAATGCGCCATATGTGTAATTATGTGACAAACATTGGGGTATGTTGATATCTGCAAATGGTTTTTCTTTTTTCTTTTATTTTTTTTTCAACCCAACTATCCTGACAACATCTTTTGTCAATTTTACAGAAGAATCTTACAGATTCATGTTCTCCTCTTTCTTTCCCTCTTTGTTACAGGCAAGTAATATGAGGGTTCCAATACCTGCAGCGCATAGGCCTAATGAATCTACAGTCACGCCACCATCGACTTTAGCCGTACGTTCACTTGTCTTTGTTTTTTTTTTTTTTTTTTTTTTCTTGCATAACCAATTTGGTTGGTGTAACAATTGTTCTCTTTGTATGCCTGTGCTGAACTTCTAATTCTTGTTGTCGTAGCCTACTTCTCAAGCCCAGACTGTTGTTGTTGAGAACCCTATGACAGTGGATGAAAGTGGCAAACTGGTAAAGCCTGTATATCCTTTTGGCAGTATCCTTGTGGCTCTGCCCGCTAAGTTTATTAAAGAAACATAGAGTGCTGAACAAAGTGCTATTTATTCTTCTGTGACAGGTAAGTAATGTTGTAGTGGGAGTCACCGCTGGCAAAAAATGATGGCTTTACCCAGAGATCCAGATATATTGAGGGTCGGTTTTTATTGTTGTAAAGTTGGATAAAATTAAGCTCTCCATTTTGGGCTCAGCTGTCTGCTAGAACAGTTAAGAATGCAAGATATGATGGTTGTTTACAAAAGAATTAATGCTACTCCATCTCAAATACATGTATTCTTTTCATTTGTGTATGAGCTGTGCCATACTGCTAGTGTGCATGTCTCCATGACAAAGATATTGTCATGATTGTTTTTACCAGTTGATATAGAGTTTGTTCCATGAATTGTTATCCCTATATGAATAATTATCCTTGTGGGTTTATCTGTAAGCCAAGGTGGTGGTGGTGTTTGTGATGGTGCCAGCTGGATGATAAATTGGTTCTTTGCAGCGTGCTATTCCCTATGGCCATTTAACTTGTTTGGAAACGTTTTGAAACCAGCTGTTAAGTAAATAATGTAGCATATATGGTATGGTGCTAAAGTTGATGGCCTTGGCATTCATTTATTCGGACTGTTGGTCCATCCTAATTTGCTCTCTCTCTCTCACGAAATGAGCAAACGTGGCAGTGGAGAATCCTACATTAGCGTATTAAAACATTTTTGTTTTCAAAGCTGCTTTAAATAATTTGAAGGTTAATTTTATGTTTTGTATCGCTTATTGTATTGACAAGCATCGCCGGCCAGCCAGAAGGTGACTTGAAAATGGGTCATCATGCATCCTAGTAAGATTCATGCAGCTATGGTTATAATAAATGTTGACGTAAAATGATACCAGTGGGATAACAAATTGACATCCAATAATGGGAGGTGATGACGCTCGATCATCGATCCTGACGTCAGGGGTGGAGTGCTTCTCGAATCCTCGCCTCGTCGGGTTGCCTGCAAAGAAGTCCTAGGACCGAAGAGGATTCTCCGATGGAACCCTCCGACTCACAGCAGAGAAGGAGCTCGAGAGAGCTCTTGAGAAGGGAGAAATCTCAGAAGGATCGGAGTGTTCCTCTGAGAATTAGGGCATCAAGTGTGTAAACTTGCGTTACTCGGTTCTCGACGTGATTTACCCTTTTATAGGGGGTGACGCTGGCACGATCACGTGGGATGACATGAGTCGGAAGATCCGCTGAGCCCTTGCGCGAATCTGAGCTGGTTAGTGGGCTGCGTCCCATCAGTCGGCGGGCTGTTGGATTGTCGGATCTGGCGCTGTCGGGCAGCGCGCGTCGGCGTTGTCGGGCGGCGCGCGCCTCTGGCGCTGTCGGGCGGCGCGCATTAGAGAGGCGGATTCTTGAACCGCTGGAGCTGATCTGGCAGGAACTGGGGAATCCCGTCTTATCAAGGCGAGTCGGGTCGACTCGAGATGGCTGGGGCCAATCCCGCTGGCAAGGACAGTGCCGGGGCGGGGCCGAATCGACAACGGCTACCTGTTTCCCAACAACTGCTGGGCAAAAGTAGCCCAAACAGAGGGAACCACTAAACAGGGGAAAAGAAAAAGAGAGGGTGGTGCTAATTTTGACGTCGTCGCCATTCTTGGATTCAAGAAAAAAATTGTTCTTGGTCCCATACATTAAAAACCGACGAAAATTTAGTATTTTTCCCAATCTATTTTAGAGAGAGAATTATAAAAAAACATGAATGTAAGGAAAAATGAAAAAAACACAAGAGCTCAGGAGTATTTCTCTATTTCTCCCACTCTATTTTAGAGAGAGAATTATAAAAAAACATGAAAGCAAGGAAAAATGAAAAAAAAAACACAAGAGCTCAGGAGTATTTCTCCCACTATATTTTAGAGAGAGAATTATAAAAAAAACATGAAAACAGAAGAGCTCAGGAGCGCTAGTTTATCGTCAGATAATCTGACGGTCGTGATGCGCCCATGCATCACAGGTTGGGCTTGTTTTCCTCATCGCTCTTTTTCCAACTAAAGTTTTCGGGTGCGAGAGACTCGAACTCTCGAACTCAAGAACCTCAAGGTTAGGCACGCTCTAGCCAACTGCGCAGTGACCCCTTGATGAAAATCCCTTCCTGATAACTATTAAAAGAACTGAAAACGCGACTTTCCAACCAGCTTAGGTGACTCCGGTTGTGGTATGTCTAGATCATCGAGAACATTCGCAGATGATTCTCTTATTAGTTTGCATCAATTCCAGAGTTTGCTTTGACGGAGATCACCTTTTCTTTCCTGTTTAAAAAAAATTATTTTTTTGAAATAGTGAGCAACGAATATGGATCCCTACTATCTTAATGATTAAGCCATCTCATAATTAAGGTTCAGTGATGACCTCTTCGATCTTTAGACAACAGGGTTGGCAAGACAATGAGAAAACCTGGCAAGACCAATGTTAATGGCTACAAGAAGCAATGAATGAGAACGGTTAGGAAACAAATATGGTCTACATGGAGAAAGCTAGGGTGCTCGGTCTGTTACCACTGTTGCTAAGGTTGGCAGCTTTGTTGGACACAGTAGTTACAGCCACCGTGATCATGGCGCTCGACAAGCAGACCAAAAGCATGACTCCTGCCATGGCGGGCACTTCTCTCATCATCCTAACCTTCACTTTCAAGTTCCAGCATACCCATGCTTTTTTGTGTAAGCTTTCTCATGTATAAATGCAGCCATGTATCTATGTTAGAGAGGGAGAGGGAGAGTGAGAGAGAAAGAAAGAAAGAGAAAGAGAGAGAAAGAGGAGGGGAGGGAAGGGAATAAATGGGTTACATTCAAATGTATTAAATCTGAATTCGATTATCTTTTTTATCGTTGGATTCATACAGTTCTTAAATTTTAAAGATAAAAAAAAAATAAAAAAAATGAGATGACTTTATAATCCGTATAGATTTAAAAATAAAAAAAATGATTAAATTTTAAAATAGAAAAAAAAAGGAAGCTAGACTTAACTATATTTAAATATAGCCAAATTTAGAAGTTAATCATTTTTTTCATTTTTAGATCCACATAAATTTTGAAGCAATCCGGCTCATCTTTTTTTATTTTTTTCAATCTTTAGGATTAATAAAGTGTATCCATTTAAGGATAGAAGAAAGCTAAGCGAAAAATATTGGAAGAAGGGCTGTGTGCTTTGAGAATCATGCGTGTGCTTCTCTGGTTCGTCCGTTATGCCTTGCTTTAAGATTCGGGATCTGACCGTTTCTTCTGCCTGATCTCCGGCGATCTCCGTCGGCTGGGTGTCTCTCTCCGTCTGCTATCTCGTCCTGCGGCCCACTGCTATCCTATGGCTTCTAATGGAGGTGCGGGTGGTCCGGCTCCGAGAAGTAGGGGAGTCGAGCAGGGGTTCAAATGGGTCTCGTCGTCTCCCTCTCTGGCGGAGGTGGCGAGGCTTGAAGCTTGCTTTCCGGCCGTCGTTCAGGTCCCGGAGGCGATGTTGGAAGAAGAGATGTCCAAATGGAAGCACAGGGCAGTTCTCGCCCGCTCTTTCATGAGGTGGGTTCCGGTTGAAGCTTATATCAGGGAATTCTGTAGAGCTGGGATCCCTGGTGCTATCGTCCCAATTTGCCTTGCATTTCGGTGCTATATTTTCCGTTTTGAAGACCCGGGGGCATGTGAATTGGTCCTCAATCGCCCGTGGGTGGTTAACGGCCAGATAATTGGGATGGAAGCTTGGAAATCGGAGTTCTTCCCGGCTGCTGAATCCATCTCCTCTGCCCTGGTTTGGTTGAGATTGCCTAATCTCCCGATGGAGTTCTAGCGAGAGGATATCCTAAGAACTATAACGGAGCCAGCGGGAAGCTTCTGCGGAGCTGATTCTGCAACCCAATTGAAGAACAGAGGAGGCTACGCGAGGGTGGCTGTCCACGTTGAGCTTCTTTGTCCACTGCGTCCAGGGACCCGAATCCAGGGGACTCAGGGCCCGTTTTGGCAGCAATTTATCTATGAATCGATGGAAGGAATTTTCCCTAAGTGTGGCTCTCTGCATTTGGTAGGACCCTTCTCGCTGGCGACCACGCATGATGCGAAGGTAGAAGGCAGTGGTCCTATCTTTGGACCGTGGATGGCGGCGGTTCGTCAGCGGCGGTCTGTGCTGAAGCCCTCCCCGCCAGTAGCAACCTCTGTGACGAAGTCCTCCCGGCCTGCTTCTTCTCCAAGCCCTGCCCCCCAACCTGGTTCAGCGACGCTGGAGCCGGCTGAAGGATGGCAGCTTCCGGCAAAGACGGCTCGGAGGCGTCTTCCTGTGTCTTTGCATGGTGCCTTGGCCAATTAGAAATAGCGTGGGGAGAAGAACAGTGATGGCTTAGTGGCCGTGCCGGTTTCTTTGGAGCGTGCCGGTTTTAAGGCTTTTGATAGTGGGAAGTAGAAAAATGTTCAGGAAGCAGTCCCTGATCCAAGTCTAAAGCTAGCTCTTAATCCATTTGCCTCTCTGGGATTGGATTCTAATGTAGGGGGCCAGGTGGAGATCAGGGATGTGTGTTCGGGTCCCCTTAAGCGGGCCAGACCGGTTGATAGTTTGCCTCCAAGATCAGTCACTAGAGTGGAAAAGAAAAAAGGAAAAGGCAAGAGCTCTAACCTCAAGTGTAAAGTGGACCTTATCCCTCCTTCACCTAGTCTGTCTGAGCCCTCCTGTTGTCGGGTCGCTGCACAGGGCAGTGAGGTCTCCACTGCAGTTTTAATGGGCCAGGGAATAGATTCCTTATCAACAGTACATTCCCACATGTCTGTTGAAATTGAAACAGGCCCAGCTACTCTGCAGACTTATAGTTCACATCATCCTGAGGGTGGCACCCCGTCTGTAGGGCGCCTTTCAGATTGTGTTATGGATGAGGACCAGGGGGGGCCCTTCTACCCCAGTTAGTTCTATGAAGATCTTATTATGGAATGTTCGAGGTGCCAGTAAGCCCTCATTTCGTTCCTCATTTGGTAGATTGCTGCATCTATACCATTTTGATATATGTGTTCTTCTAGAAACCAGGCTATCGGGGGATAGTTTGTTACGATTTCGGAGACAGATTGCTCGGTCTTGGTCTTCTTATGCGGTGGAGGCTGTGGGTATGTCTGGGGGTATTTTGGCCATTTGGCATGATTCTGCTGTTTCGATTGAAGCTTTTCATCATTGTAACAAGCAGATCGGTCTTGTTGTCACTGAAGGGACCTCTGATCCCTGGCTCCTATCGGCGGTCTATGCTAGTACGGATTTCTGGGAGAGACGGGTCCTATGGTCCGAGTTGCTTTCCCTACTTGATCGAGGACTTCCGTCCATCATTGCAGGTGACTTTAATTGTATCACTGAGGCTAGTGAAAAGTGGGGAGGAAGAAGAGTTACTAGCTCAACTGATATTAATGAATTTAGGTCCTTTATTGGGTCTTCTGGGCTGATGGATTTGGGGTACTCGAGGCCCCAATTCACTTGGTGTAACAACCAGAGGCAGCAGGGTCTGCTCGTGTGTGGGAGAGATTGGACAGAGCTCTTGCCACGACTCAGTGGACTCAGATGCACCTGGCTGTTTCAGTTACTCGTCTCCCTAGGATCGCCTCTGATCACTGCCCCATTTTGATATCTACAGAGGCTGATCACTATCAGAGAAAGAAATTCAGATTCAAGCGGTTTTGGACATTCCATTCGATAGCTCGAATAATCATTTCTCAGATATGGCACCTACCTGTCAGAGGTAATGCTGTTTATAGGCTATCTCGCCGTCTTTTGTTGACCAGACGTAGACTGTCTAGATGGAATAGATGGGAGGTTGGGGATCTGGTTAGGCAAGTGGAGCTTGTTGAAGCCACTATTAGTGCTCTTCAGGCTAAGGAGGACCACGACGGATTTCTTTTGGACTCTGATATCTCCCTTTTGCGAGAGAATCTTGCTCATCACCATTCCCTTCTTCGGCAGCAGGAGGTGTATTGAAGGAGTTTTGCCCGTCGGGGCTCTGGGAGTTGTGTGGTAAGCCCATATCACGCTGGGGAGATCTTCTACCCAGCATCCCTTGGAGCCGTCTAGGCGAGTCCATGAGCCCTCTGAGGATGGTGCGGTTCATGACCTCAGCCTTCCCGTTGGTCTGGGGGTGGCCGACAGAGGTGAATCGGTGGTGAATGCCTAGCTCCTCGCAGAAGGCCTTGAACGCCTCGTTGTTGAACTGGCGACCGTTGTCCGTGACGAGGGTGTGAGGCAAGCCAAAGCGGCATATGATCGACTTCCAGAAGAAAGCTTAACTTTGCTCTCCGTGATTTTGGCCAACGCCTCGACCTCGACCCACTTGGTGAAATAGTCGATGGCGACAACAAGAATCTCCGCTGCCCTGAAGCTGGGGGGAACGGTCCAAGGATGTCCATTCCCCACTGGGCGAAGGGCCACGGAGCCGAGAGTGGGCTCAGCGGGGCAGGCGGCTGACGCTGGATGTGCGCGTGGCGCTGGCAGCCGTCGCACCTTTGAACTAGCTTGGCCGCGTCCTCCTTCATAGTGAGCCAGAAGTACCCCTGACGGAGAGCCTTCTGGGCCAAGGATCTGCCCCCCAGATGATTCCGCAAATGCCCTCGTGGATTTCTCTGAGGATGTAGTCGGCATCGGCGGGGCCTACGCACTTAAGCAACGGGTAGGAGAATGACCTTCTGTATAGGCGCCCGTCGAGGAGGATGAACTTGGAGGCCCTCCACTTGAGCAATCTGGCTTCGTTGCGGTCGTCAGGGAGGGTGCCGTCGGTGAGGTAGCGGACATAGGCGTCCATCCATGTAGGTTCCGGGGTGAGCGGGAGGACTTCCTCCCCCCTCTACACTGGGCCTTTCTAGATATTCGATGTAGGCGTCCCTTGTCAGGCCGTCGGCGGAGGTAGCCAGTCGAGAGAGGATGTCGCCTTTGCGTTTTCGCTCCGGGGGATGTAACTGATGCTGAAGTAGGCAGCGAGGAGGTCAAGAGTTGAACCTTTTTCAGATATTGCGCCATAACGGGGTCGCGCGCCTCATACTCTCCGTTGATTTGCCCGGAGACGAGTTGCGAGTCCGTGTAGGCTCTGAGGTGCTTGCTCCAACCTCCTGGGCTATCTTAACCCGGCCAGAGGGCTTCGTACTCCGCTGGTTGTTGGTGGCTTCAAAAAGAAATCTCAGGGCGCATTCGGTTCTTTCTCCTTCCGGCCCGGCAAGAATGAGGCCGGCTCCACCCTTGAGAATTCGATGCGCCGTCCACGTGGAGGATCCAGGTCTCTCATCACCCTCGGCTCGGGCCTGGGCTGCTCCCCAGGACCTCCTTGAGATCTTCTTCCGCCCAAGTGCACTCGACCAGGAAGTCGGCCAGGACCTGGGACTTCAAGGCCGGTCGTGCTTGGAAAGAGATGTCGAATTCCCCCAGCTTGATGGCCCATTTGGCGAGTCGACCCGAAGTATCCGGACGGGCCAGGATGGCTCGGAGAGGTTGGTCCGTGAGCACCACGATAGGATGGGCTTGGAAATACGGGCGAAGACGCCGGGCAAACTATCAAGGCGAAAATGACTTTCTCTGTTTTGGAATACCTGACCTCGGCGTCGTGCAGGACCTTGCTCACGTAGTAGACTGGCCTTTGGGTT
This sequence comes from Calamus simplicifolius, assembly GCA_900491605.1. Classification (NCBI taxonomy): domain Eukaryota; kingdom Viridiplantae; phylum Streptophyta; class Magnoliopsida; order Arecales; family Arecaceae; genus Calamus; species Calamus simplicifolius. The sequence continues at coordinate 549,177 of UESW01004054.1, read as the reverse complement.
CCGTCAGCGTCAGGCGCACCAGGACTGAGCTGACGGCTTCTGAGGAGGCGGCTAAGTAAAGGAAAAGACTCTCCCCGTCTCTCGGCTTGGAGAGGAGCGGTGGGGAGGACAGGAACGCCTTTAAGCCGTCGAAAGCTTCCTGGCAGTCGTCCGTCCATGTGAAACCGTTCACCTTCCGCAGGGCCTTGAAGAAAGGCAAGCACCTCTCTGCCGATCTAGAGAGGAAACGACTCAGCGCCGCTACCCTTCCAGTTAGCCGTTGCACTTCCTTCTTGTTGGACGGCGGCCTCATGTCAAGTATGGCGCTGATCTTCTCTGGGTTCGCCTCGATTCCGCGCTGGGTCACCATAAAGCCCAGAAATTTACCTGCCGTGACCCCAAAAGCGCACTTCTTAGGGTTCAGCTTGACTTGGAAGCGACGGAGGTTGTTAAAAGTTTCTTCCAGGTCAGAGATGTGGTCGGCGGCACGGGTGCTCTTCGTCAGCATGTCGTCCACATAGACTTCCATGTTCCGGCCGAGCTGGTCATGGAACACCTTGTTCATCAGCCGCTGATAGGTGCTCCCGCATTCTTGAGGCCGAAAGGCATCACCTTGTAACAGTAAATGCCTTTCTCTGTCACGAAGGAGGTGTGCTCCTCGTCGCTGGGGTCCATCCTTATCTGGTTGTATCCGGAGAAGGCGTCCATGAAGCTGAGAAGCTCGTGACCAGAGGTGGAATCGACCAGCTGGTCAATTCTTGGCAAGGGAAGCTGTCCTTTGGGCACGCCTTGTTGAGGTCGGTGAAGTCTATACATATCCTCCAGCTCCCGTTTGCCTTGCGCACCATGACTACGTTGGCCAGCCAGCTTGGGTAGTGCGCCTCCCGGATGTGGCCGGCGCTGATCAACTTGTTGACTTCTTCATCAATCGCCCTTTGTCGGTCGGGGGCAAAGCTCCTCTTCTTTTGACGGATTGGACGGTGGCGGGTCGATGTTAAGTTTGTGGGTGATGACTTCCGGAGGGATGCCGGGCATGTCGGACGCTGACCAGGCGAATACGTCCGAGTTAGCCCGCAGGAAAGCTAAGAGGCGCTCCCGGTCCTCCAAGGGAAGGAGTCCGCCCACACGGACGGTCCTTGCTGGGTCATCGCTGAGAGGGAAAGTCAGGAGGTGCTCGGCGGGCTCCCCTCCTTTGGCGGAATCTCTAGGGTCAGACGCCTCCAGGGCCGGGTCGGCCTCCAGAGGGCTCGACGCCGCATGTAGCAAGGTAAGACCGGGCTTATCTCCCCACGCATTTCTCCAACTCCCTCGCTGGTGGGGAACTGCACCAGTAGACGTCGGGTGGAGATAACCGCATCCAAAAGATTCAGGCCGGGACGCCCAAGAATGGCGTTGTATGCCAAAGGGACCCTCACAACAGGAATTTCATGATCACGGTGCTTTGGCATGGCGGGGTTCCGGCCGTCACGGGCAAGGATATTTCGCCCTCGACCCTCAGAATCTCCGGTGAATCCAACTAGCGGGGTTGCCACGGGCTGAAGGGAGTCAACAGATAAACCCATCGAACAAAGGCGTCGTAAGTAAGGATGTCAGCTGAGCTGCCACTATCAACTAAAATCCTTTTTACAGGGTGTTTGGCGATCGTCATAGCGACGACTACGCCTTCATTGTTTACATTTTTCATTACAGCAGTCTCCCCCCGGGGCATTACATTATTTGGAGCATCCTCCCCCCTCGGCCGCTTGGACGCAGAGGCTGACCCCCAGGACACCATCCCGACAGTCCGCTCCGTGGGAGTGTTGTCGACGGCGGCTTGAGCTGGTGGAGGCCCCATGATGGCCGGCAGCGGCTGTGGGTCTTCTGGACGTACTTGCCGAGGTAGCCCGTTGGATGAGCTCCTCGATAGCCCGTTTCAAACTGTAGCAGTTGTCGGTGTCGTGGCCGTAGTCCCGGTGGAATCGACAGTAGCGGCTTCTGTCGCGGGATACACCCTTCTTCATGGGGGGAGGACGTTGAAGGTAGGGCTCGCCCTCGATCTCCATCAGGATGTGGGATCGAGGGGCAAGGAGAGGAGTGAGCTTACCCTCGTCGGGGACAGGGCTCCGGCGCCTGTTGTCGGATCGGCGATGGCGAGGAGGTCCGCTCGGCTCAGGGCGAGCGGATTTGTGGCTGGAGCCCTTCGAAGACTCCCGGCGGGTGAGGTCGGCTTCATCTGCCCGGATGTACTTCTGGGCCCGGAGGAGGAGGTCGGAGTAGGAGCTCGGGGGCTTCTTGTCCAGGGAGAAGGTGAAGCGGGACGGAAGGAGTCCCCGCTTCAGCGCCAGGGTGGCCACCGCATCATCGAGATGGTAGACCTCGAGGGCGGCGGTTTTGAATCGGGACACAAAGTCCCGCAGGGACTCTCCTTCCTTCTGGCGGACGGAGAAGAGGCTGTCCGCCACCCTTGGGATCCGGCGGCAGGCATCAAAGTGGGCCAGGAATGCCCTCTCCAGCTCCCGGAAGGAGTCTATGCTGTGGGGGGGGGCAGGCGTGAATGCCACGCACGGGCGGCCTTCCGCAGGTTGCAGGGAAGGCCTTGCAGAGAAGGGCGTCTGAGGCGCCCTGGACTTGCATCATGGCCTTGTAGCTCTCGAGGTGGTCGAGAGGGTCGGTCGTACCATCGTACGGGTCCACCTGGGGGAAGCGGAACCTGGAGGGAACCGGTTCCTCCAGGATGCGGCGAGTGTAAGGAGGACGAGTGTCGAACTCTTCCTCCGGCTGATGGTTTATCTTCCTGGCGAGCTCGTCGAGGCGCCGGTTGTACTCCTCCAGGCGTTCCTCCGCCTGGCGGTTGATCGTCGGGGCCCTCCGGATGGCTCGGAGGAAGAAGAAGAAGAGGAGGCAGAAGATGGAGACAAAAGTCGGGACTTCCGCCTGGGTTCCTCGTGATGATGTGGCTTGGGAAAGTTGCTGGGGCCGTGGTCAGGGGACCGTGGCCGCTTGGAGGGCTCGCGGCGAGGCTTCCTGGGGGAAGCTTGACGTCGGCCGGTCCTCACCCGGGGGGAGCCTCCCTCGCCGACATCTGGCTGGCGGGGGGAGCAGTCTGGTGCTGGGTGGCCACGGACTGCTGCTGCTGGAGTCCGTGGACCATGGCAGTGAGATTCTGAACTTGCTGGGAGAGGGTTGCCAGCTGCTCCGCCGTCTGGACAGCGGCGTCCGGCGGCGGGCTGGCAACAGGAAGGGCTGGTAGCAGGGGGATTGGCCTCCTGCTGTCCAGCTGGCGGGATGAGCCCGCCGGACAGCTGACGGAGGCATCCCGAGCTCGCGTCACCACCATGGCTTCTGGGAGAAAGAGGGGACGAAAGATGTAGCTCGGGAGATCGTTCGCTACTTTTTCTTAGCCCCCCTACCTGGCGCGCCAATCTGATGACGCTCGATCACCCTCCTGGACGTCGGGAACGGAGGCTCTTCTCCTCACCGGTTGCCTGCAAAGAAGTCCCAAGACCGGAGAGGGTTCTCCGGTGGGACCCTCCGACGCCCAAGTTAGTGACAGAGGTCACAGCAGAGAAGGAGCTCGAGAGAGCTCTTGAGGAGGGAGAAATCTCAGAAGGATCGGGTAGTTCCTTGAGAGTTAGGGCATCAAGTGTGTAAATGTGTTACCCGGTTTCGACATGATTTACCTTTTATAGGGGTGACGCTGGCACGATCACGTGGGATGGCATGAGTCATCCGCTGATGCGCGAATCGCTGGGTCTGCGTCCCATCAGCCGGCGGGGCTGTTGGATTGTCGGATCTGGCGCTGTCGGGCGGCACGCATCGGCGCTGTCGGGTGGTGTGCGTCTGGCGCTGTCGGGCGCGCGCGTCAGAGAGATGAATTTTGAACCGCTGGGGCTGATCTGGCGGGAACCGGGGTCCCGTCTTATCAGGGCCGAGCTGGGTCGACCTGAGATGGCTGGGGCCTATCCCGCGGCAAGGCAGTGCCGGGGCGGGGCCGAATCGACGAACTTGGAGGCGGAACTGGAGACGTCGGGGCGAGTCGGGTCGGCCAGGGATGGCCTTGGCCGACTCGGTGGGACTGGAGACGCCGGGGCGAGTCGGGCCGGCCTGGGATGGCCTTGGCCGACTCGGCGGGACTGGAGATGCGGGGCCGAGTCGGGCTGGCCTGGGATGGCCTTGGCCGACTCGCGGGACTGGAGACGCCGGGGCCGAGTCGGGCCGGCCTGGGGTGGCCTTGGCTGACTCGGCGGGACTGGAGACGCCGGGGCCGAGTCGGGCCGGCCTGGGATGGCCTTGGCCGACTTGGCGGGACTGGAGACGCCGAGGCCGAGTCGGGCCAGCCTGGGATGGCCTTGACCGACTCGGCGGGACTGGAGACGTGGAGGAAGTGTTGGGGCCAACCTGCTTGGAGGCGTAGGGGGCCGGCTAGGAAGTTGCCGGGCCGCTCGGGAAGGCGCCGGGCCGCCTAGCTTGGACATGCCGTAGCCGGCTAGGAGGTACCAGGCCGCCTAGCTTGGAAGTGTTGGGGCCGCCTTGCTTGGAGAAGTAGGGGCCAGCTGGGAAGATGCCGGGGCCGCCTGGCTTAGAGACGTAGGGGCCGCCTAACTTGGACACGCCGTGGCCAGCTGGGAAGTGCCGTGGCCCACTTGCTTGGAGAAGTAGGGGGCCGTCTAGGAAGTTGCCGGGCCGCTCGGGAAGGCGTCGGGCCGCCTAGCTTGGACACGCCGTGGCTGGCTGGGAGGTACCGGGCCGACTAGCTTGGAAGTGCTGGGGTCGCCTTGCTTGAAGAAGTAGGGGCCGGATGGGAAGATGCCAGGGCCGCCTGGCTTAGAGACGTAGGGGCCGCCTGGGAAGATGCTGGGGCCGCCTAACTTGGACACGCCGTGGCCGGCTGAAAAGTGCCGGGGCCGACTTGCTTGGAGAAGTAGGGGACCGGCTAGGAAGGTGCCGGGGCCGCCTGGGAGGTGCCGGACCGCCTAGCTTGGACACGCCGTGGCCGGCTAGGAAGTGCCGGGACCGGCTAGCTTGGGGTGCCAGGGCCTCCTGGAAGTGCCGGGCCCGCCGACTTTGGAGGTTTCGGTCTTTGGGGCCATCGGGTGTTGGCCTTTGGGGCCATCGGTCGTCGGTCTTGGAGATGTTGGCCTTTGGGGCCATCGATCATGGAGCCGTCGGTCTTTGGGGCCGTTGGCCTTTGGGGCCGTCGGTCTTGGAGGTGTCGGCCTTTGGGGCCGTCGGTCGTCGGTCTTGGAGATGTCGGCCTTTGGGGCCGTCGGTCATGGAGCTGTTGGTCTTTGGGGCCATCGGTCTTGGAGGTGTCGACCTTTGGGACAGTCGGGTGTCGGCCTTTGGGGCCATCGGTCGTCGGTCTTGGAGATGTCGGCCTTTGGGGCCGTCAGTCATGGAGCCGTCGGTCTTTGGGGCATCGGGTGTCGGTTGTCAGCCTTTGGGGCCGTCGGTCGTCGGTCTTGGAGATGTCGGCCTTTGGAGCCGTCGGTCATGGAGCCGTCGGTCTTTGGGGCCATCGGCCTTTGGGGCCGTCGGATTTGGAGGTGTCAGCCTTTGGGGCCATCGTCATGGAGCCATCGGTCTTTGGGGCCGTCGGCCTTTGGGGCCATCGGTCTTGAAGGTTGTTGACCCAGATGGCAACCCAAGAGGGGGGGTGAATTGGATTCTTTTAAAAATTAAGCCTTTTAATATAAATTTAAACTATTGATGAGAGGATGCAAACAATTAATTCAAGTTAAAGCACGATAGCAAGAGAGAGATAAACAAGCACGACAAACACAGAAATTTTATAGTGGTTCGGTGTATCCAACACCTACGTCCACTCCCAAGCTCCACTTGGGTCCACACTACAATCACCTCGATTACAGTCGAGTTGTTTTACAAGCTTACAACCCAAACTTGTTGTTTTCCGGGATCACAACGAACCCAGCCGATTTTACATGGGCTTACCAGCACAAAACCCAACACAAGCTAACCTTAGCTTGTGACGAGGTACACTACCTCCACTAATTCAACCCTCTGATTGAATTAGTAAACTACAAGATGAAAATGTAAGTTTAATACAAAACAACTCCTTTAGAGCAGATATTTCAAAATAAAAGCAAGGTTTAGAAGAGCCTGTTTAGATTTGATTTGAGTGCAGGCTTTTCTTCTTTCCTCAACTCCTTTGAAGTGTGGAATCGGGCCTCAGCTCAGATTCTTCACGGATTGAAAGTTGGAGTTGATTTGAGCTTTTTCTTCCTTTCTTTGAATGTTGAAAATCTCTTGATTTGCTCTTGAATGGCTCTTGGATTTTCTTCTAGACTTCTCTTGGATTGATGAACTTGAGCACAGATGAAGTCTCCTTTAATTTCACGCCTTTTCTTTCACTCTATTTTTGAATCTCGGATTTTTCAAATGACGCTCTGTTTTTCTTCTTTTTCTGAAAGATTTTTCTTTTTCTCTCTTGATTTGTATCTGTCTGTTGATTTGAAAACGACCTCTCTATTTATAGACTTTGCGAAAATATAGTCGTTAGACACAAAGAAATCTAGCCGTTATTGAAAAATCTTACCATTGACGCTGAGTTGGCATTCAGAAAAATCATGCCCAGATTTGTTGGAGTCGACTCCAGCTTTAGGCGAGTCGGCTCGAAGACGTGATACCAAAAATAGAAACATTCAGAAAGTCAAAGGATCGACTCATCGAAAATAAGGTGTCGACTCCTGACAGTCGGGGGTCGACTCATGAAAAGTAAGGGGTCGACTCGAGAAGTGCTCAGAAAAACAATTCTCTGGTGTCTGAGCGGAGTCGACTCACACAGTCATGGAGTCGGCTCGACAAAATCGGGGGTCGACTCGAGAAATCACATGGGCCGACTCGAGACAAACAGACATCTCTGTATACTAAGTGGAGTCGACTCTGAAACTTTAGAGTCGGCTCCGGAACGTATCGAAAATTAGAGAATTTTCTGATTGACTTGAAATTCGTTCCAGATTCATTTTAAATTAATTTTTGACTTGAATACAATAAAATTGTCATTAGGAATCAATTCAAGAAATGTTCCAAAAACTCATTGATTGAGATATGAAGTATAAAAATTTCTTTTTGAAAGCTTAAACATGGAGCTTGAAGTTACTTTCAAATTGATTAAAGTCATACTTAACATACTCATTGATTGTTCTAAATAAATTCATTGCTCATGTAAATAAACTCATTGCATCTTTTAATATACTCATGGCTTTTGGTAATCATCAAAATCAATAAGATTGGGGCAACAATTTCTCAACAATCTCCCCAACAATCTCCCCCTTTTTGATGATGACAAAAACATTGAGTATATGCATGATTGATTAAAGAATTTATTTTATTTTCATAGTTAGGCTCCCCCTGAATGAGGTAGCTCCCCCTATGAAACTCAAATAAATATTCCATTCATTCAATTTAAGCTTATACACAATTTAATGTCAAAATACAGCCTTTTCATCTAAATTGCTTTTTCATTCATTCACTGTATGTGTAATGTTTAGTTATTACTTTCTTTTATCTCATTCATTCAATTAGTTTAATTTCTCCCATGCATATACAGTTATAAAACTCTCCCCCTTTTTTGTTATCAACAAAAAGGTAGAGAAGCATCAAACATAATCACATTCATTCATTCAAGATATGTTTTAACAAGATCTGAGATTCATTGATAATAGGAAAGTACATTCAAACTCAGATTACATTGAGCATTCAAAACTGACTTTTCATTACATCAATGTATCAAAATGTAAAACATAATATGAACTTCATTACATTGCAAAGACTAAGCATCTATTACATCAAAAATGTGTCCTTACAATCCTTGTTAAGTGATCTATAATATTCTTCATTCCGTCAGTTTGAATCTTAACATAATCCTTCAGTCTTTCATCTACAAAAGTACAAGCAGTTAATATTTTGTCTTGAAGTTCAGCATTGCATTTTGCATAGGTCTCACCATCTCCACAGATGTCTTTAAGTTCTTCAAAAATATTCTTTAGGTCACCACTTAAAGACTCAGTTGAAGTGCTAAGAGTTGATTCAATCTTGGTGATCCGATCATCTAATGAATAAAGAGTTTCTTTAAGATTCATAAATTTATTGTCAAACTCTGTCTTCAATTTATCAGCCTGATCATCAAGAAGACTCTTAAGCTGCATTAACTGAAGATCTGAAAAACCGACAGACGAAGAAGATGACTGATCAACCATCGGAGCAGGAGAAGGAGCTGGAACAGGAACAGAAGAGCTCGAGGTACAGGAGATGAATGTCTAACTGACGGTCCAGGTGCCTCAACATCCGCGGCTCTATCTTCCAACATACTTTTCCTTTCCCATCTGCCATCCTTCTTCACAAATCCCATTCTATGAATAGTGGCCAAACTATAGTAATCGGTGTGTCTTAAATTTCTCATTGGCTCACTATCGGATATGATTATCCCTTGGCTTTGAAAGATTTTAGTTAGTATCATGCCATAGGGTAAACTAGATTTCCTCTTGCTCCCACAATCAGCAATGTACCATAATATCATGCTCGGAAGATTGATGGGTTTTCCAGTCACTATAGCATCCATTACAAAGATATCTCTCTCAGAAACATAGTCAAATCTCCCAATCTTAGGGAATAGGATCCTACTACAAATATTATGGAGAAGTCTTAATTCTAAGGACAGTTGATTTGCAAAGACTTCTTCAAAACCAACAATCTCTTTGTTAAGCAATCTTGATAGAGCTGGGCTTCTATCATCAGATGAAAAAGTGGAAGTACCAGACACTGGAAGTTCCAACAATCTTGAGAGTAAATCCACTGTCACAGTTATTCTATTTCCTCTAATGATGCTGACTAATCCATTGTTTCCTCTTGATAGATTTTTATAAAATTCTTTAACTAGGGCTGGGTAGGTTGGACAATCTAAAGAACATATCTTCTCCCATCCCATTTCAATTAACTGCCTCCCCACAAGAAAACCTTCTGCCTCAAATAATTCAAAATCAACCTTCCTCCCGGTTGTAATCACTCTATCGGCAAGACGATCTACCTGAGATGTGGCCATAGTGGGAGAAGCACTCGGAGTGAAGAGGATGAGGTGGAATCCATGCTCGGTGAGGGTTCACGAGCGGGACGCCTCACAGTCTTCTTCACCGCCTTCTTCCTTTTCATCCCGGCCGCACCAATGCTAGAACCACGGGTTTTAGGAGCCATTTGATCTAGTGGAAAGGTTAATCAAGGATTTCTAAGGTTTTGGTAGGTTAGGAAAAATTTTGGAGAGTGTATTTGAAGGATTTGAGATGATAGAAGTGAGCGACGAGTCGACTCTGCCCTAGATAAATCGACCTGGGACCACTTCGAGTCGGCTCCCGCAAAGTGTGGGGTCGACTCCGGGTAGTCACAGAAATTTATCCCGAAGTGGAGTCGACTCGCACAGAGATGGGGTCGGCTCCAGAGTTTCAGCAGAAACATGGAGTCGACTCCGATACTCACCGAGTCGGCTCCGAGACCATTTCAGAGCAAAAACATAAAGTTTCAGATAATCTGAAATGTGTCCGGACATTGATCAAAAAATTGATAAAATAATCATTGGAGATCAATAAGATATGAGTTCTAGATAAGATTTCCTTAAAGATCAAGGGATTTGAAAGAATTTTAGATAAAATTTCCTTAGGGGTTTCAAATTTATTCTAATGGATCACAAATCCCTAATTCTCCTCTAAGATAACAGAATCTTTCTTCACTTAGGGTTTTGTAAATATATCAGCTAATTGATCTTCAGTATTAACATAATCAAGACATATTTCTCCATTCGTTACATGTTCTCTAATAAAATGATATCTAATTTCTATGTGTTTTGTTCTAGAATGTTGAATAGGATTTTTTGTTAGATTAATTGCACTTGTGTTGTCACATTTTATAGGTGTTTTATCAAGTGTGATACCATAGTCTTCAAGTTGTCGCTTAATCCATAGGATTTGAGCACAGCAACTTCCAGCTGCAACATATTCAGCTTCAGTAGTTGATAATGCAACTGAATTTTGCTTTTTGCTAAACCATGAGATTAAGTTACTTCCTAAGAATTGGCATGCACCACTTGTGCTTTTCCTATCTAACTTACATCCAGCATAATCAGAATCAGAATATGCAATTAAGTTCAATGTTGAGTCTCTAGAATACCATAAGCCTACATTTTTTGTTCCATTTAAGTATCTTAGTATTCTTTTAGCAGCAATTAAGTGAGATTCTTTAGGTTCTGATTGAAATCTAGCACATAGACAAACAGAGAACATTATATCAGGTCTACTTGCAGTTAAGTAGAGTAGGGATCCGATTATACCTCGATAGTACTTCTGATCAACTTTCTTACCTTCCTCATCTTTGTCTAATTTGCATGAAGGACTCATTGGAGTTCCAAGGGGTTTCATTGAATCCATACCAAACTTTTTGAGTAGTTCCTTTGTGTACTTGGTTTGGTTGATGAAAATCTCTTCCTTTTCTTGTTTGATTTGGAGTCCAAGGAAGAAGTTGAGTTCTCCCATCATGCTCATTTCAAACTCACCCTGCATCAACTTAGCAAATTCTTGACATAGAAGATTGTTAGTAGCACCAAAAATAATATCATCAACATATATTTGAACTACTAATAAATCTTTACTTTTTCTTTTCAAAAATAATGTTTTATCTACATTTCCTCTTATAAAATCATTTTCAATTAAGAATTTACTTAATCTATCATACCATGCTCTAGGTGCTTGTTTCAAACCATACAATGCTTTGTGCAATTTAAAAACATGATTTGAAAATTCATGATCTTCAAAACCTGGTGGTTGTTCTACATATACTTCTTCATTTATAAATCCATTTAGAAAAGCACTTTTTACATCCATTTGAAATAAGTTAAAATTCATGTTACATGCAAATGCAAGTAATAGTCTAATGGCTTCTAATCTAGCTACTGGTGCAAAGGTTTCATCAAAATCAATACCTTCTTCTTGATTATATCCTTTT
>UESW01004054.1:505631-536943 GCA_900491605.1 Calamus simplicifolius | reverse complement strand
TGTGGTAATTACTTTATCAGTCTACTTATCTCTTTGAGATCTTCCATCATCTATGGGAAGTGGCATTTGCAACAAAAAGAGTATGAGCAAGGGAATCTTTCAACAAAGGATCTCAATAACATGAGGGCCGAACCTAGCGCTCCATCACTATACTTCACCAACAATAGGCATTTTGGATACAAAAGTCTAGACCCTCCTAGCTGCATAATGGTGATGTAACACTAAATTTTTCCATTTTCTTCCTCTTATTCTGTTCTTTCCTTGCTTTCTTTTCATTTTCCACTTCTTTATTTTCCTATTATTACTTTTTTCTTCTTCTTTATTTCCTTTGTTTCCTTTCTCCTTTCCTTCCTTTCCTTTATCTTCTTTCCATCCTAGCTTGCTTTCTTTTTATTCTTCTTTCCCTCCTTTATTTCTTTTCTCCCTTCCTTCATTTCCTTTATTTTCTTTTCATCCCATCTTGTTTTTCGTTTATTCTTTCCTTCCTTTATTTCTTTCCTTTTTTTTTCTTCCCTTGCATGGATGGGTTCTAGAGTCCCACCCTATACCAGAACCCTTGTCTTGGACAATATTCTCTTAGCTAAAGAGTTTATGCACAAATCCACCATAGAATTCAGCCCAAGAACTAGACTGGTGTCAAACAACAAATAAAGAGCGTGCTAAACATCACTAGAAGTGAAGAGTCTTGGCACTACCTGGAGTCCTGATTACTTGAAGAAGGCCGTCAGAGCCTGATTACTTGAAGAAGGCCGAATATATCAGAGCGTAGTTTTCTAATTCAGAGTGTGCATGATAAATTAGAAGAAGGCCTGAAATTGACGTATCTTCCCATTATGGGCAGGGTCACTCACATCAGGTTAATGTTGTGTCCTTTACATATTTTCTCAATGGCCAACATTGTTCCTGGAACAATCATCATCAGACCCGAGCACTTGATGAGACATTTCCTGAGGGATTCATCAGATAATGCTAAGAAGATACATCTTGTTGCCTATGAAGTTGTTTGCCAGCCTAATCAGATACTTTTCTTGAAGACAAACAACCCCCATTGTACCTTGATGAGGGCTAAATATGGCAAGGGGAATGCTACCTCTGATCGAGCTCCCCATACAACAACTCATTCATTTGGAGAGCAATATGCCCATACTTCCCTGAAGTGGCTCTGAGTATTAGATCAAGACCTGTTTGAATTCGCTGCTGGGATGCCTTTAAGCAGCTGTTTCCCAACAGCTATATGAGACGGCAGTTTCCCAACAGTTATATGAGATGGCTGCTGGGCAATAACTGGGACCAACAACCATTCCAAACAGGCACAAAGGATTGTTGATGGCAATCAATTGAAGTTCTTCAGGATCCATACCCCCTCCACCACTTAATCTATCACCTATAGTAGTAAATTATGAAAGATCGGAGAACTTGGAAGTGGATGATTTGATTGTGTTAGACAAAAGAAAATGAAAATAGTGACCTCATTGCTTAGGTGTTTGGTGAGGACTGGACAAATTAAGTCTCATTCTTCACCAGACCTATAACCACTTCTCCCAATAAGCCGGATTGGAAAGGATCAGTAGCCTCCAAGGTCAAAACAGAAGAATTGTATAAGACGATAAAGCCTGCCTTCCTGGTAAGCAAGGATGCGACATGGGTGTGGAAAATGGGTGTCCACTGTTGAGTGGCACTCTTCATCCAGAAAGTTTTATGGGATCACCTCCCTTGTCAATTTGTTTTATGCTGAAGAGGGCTTCATATCCCCTTACTAATGGATGCCCACAGGTTGAGGAAACTATCAGCCCTGTCCTCATCCACTGTCCAAGAGCTCGCCAGGTGTAGCAATTGGCTCCTAATTCTGATGGCCCCATCATCATCAACAGATCATTTATTCAGTAAGTTGAAAAAATCTTGAAGAGGCACTTCAGTATGATACTCTGATTAAATAACTAGATATTATGATCAATAAATAAATTATCTATAGAATAACTTCTCTAGGTACCGTTCCCATGTTACACACACACACACACACACACACACACATACATATATATATATATATTAGTTAACTTCCTACAAATCCACCCGCCCCCCCCCCCCCAACCTTTTCCTCCAAAAAAAAAAAGAAAAGAAAAGCCTTTTGAAATTTCTACAATCAAATAGCACAAAAATTTTCCCCTTTGGACTTTTCAAGACCAAGAAGCATCAAAGTTTCACATTTAATAAGACCAGGAAGAATCAAAGTTTCACATTTGATACAATCTACATTTCTGGAAGGCATTCAATAGAACAGCATCAAGAAAAAAGAGGAAACTTTTATTGACAACTATTATTCAAGTCACTAGAGTCAGATTACCGATAGAAGAAACAGCCCTAGAATCCCATGTTTCACATATCACCAACAACATAAGAACAAAATTCAAACAATTAACAAAGGGAATTAGATCCATCATCGGCCATCCAGACAAAACTAGAAATTCATTACCTTATAAGATGATCTCAGCTCGTGATCAATTCATTGTACCGAAAGGAAAAAAATAAAAATAAAAACAAGGTAGACTTCAAACAAGAAATTCATTATAAAGAAGGACATGGCTGATTGTAATGTTCCAAACCCTAATCCATCGATCCACCACCAGAATCTCAGATCTTGTCGATGTCCTCGTCCTCGAACTCGATATAGTCGTCTCCAGCGCCCTCGTCCTCCTCGTCGAGGCCTCCAGCGATGCCCTCGTTGAGGCGGGTGCTCTCGGGGAGCTCGCCATAGGCCTTCAAGAGCCGGGCCTCGTCGGGCATGTACTTGAGGATGACGTCGGCCTTGTCGTCCTGGTAGTCGCGGAGGCCGACGAGGACGATGTCGCCGGCGGCTATCCAGACCTTCTTGTGCATCTTTCCGCGGATGTGGCAGAGGCGCTTGGTGCCGTCGATGCACATGGCCTCGCAGCGCCCGTTGCCGAGCATCCGGAGAACCTGAGCGTACTCCTGCCCGTCCTCCTTGAACACGAGCTCCCGCTTCTCGTCGTCCGCCTCGTTCTTTCCCCTCTTCCGGTTCTTCCCTCCCTTCCCCTTGTTCTTCGGCATCTTTCCCTTGCTGTAGCTCGCTCTAAACCCTAACCCTGGATCGGTTTACCTACTTCTTTGTTTTCTTTTCGCTTCCCCCCGCGTCGAGAGGTATTCTAGCGGGTATGGGTTCGGATTTCGGGTGGGAAACAGAGGTATCTTGGTGTCCTCCTACTGAATGCAATGTACCCACTTTTGCTTGGGGCTAGCAAACCAAACTGTTCCTTGTTTAACTCGTGTTCAACTCAAAATTTAACTGAAACTTAATTTACTTAATTAATAAAATAAATAGATTAATTAAGCTTAGCTAAAATTTTGAATTTGGACATTAAATGAGTCAAGCTTGAACACCATTGTTACTGAGTGAATATATATCGTTTATTTATATATTAAAATCATATATTTGATCTTTATAATGAAATAATAATAATAACTCTTATTCCAGAAGCTTGATTTTTTTAATTTTTTTTAATTATATACCAACTTTCAGTGCATAAAGTGCACATCGAACGTACGAATTGATCGTCCATGCATGCTGATGCGCGTGCAGTGCGAAAGAAGGCCCAATGAACCTTTGTACATGCGTTGATATGTGCAAATGATTAATCCGCATGTTTGATGCATGCTTTATGCATCGAAGGCCGATGCATAAAGTCTCATCTCTTTTTTTTTTTTCCTTTCTCTCATTGTTCAAGCATCCTATCAACCGTCTTCATTATTCTCTCCTTGTCCTTTTCCATGTTCCCTTTCAACATTTAATGTGCTCTCTGTGCGATTTTGAGGTAGGGTTAGGGCTTCATTGGACGCGATGCCGATGGTGATGGCAGTCTAGGATAAAGGCATGATGTTGGTAGCACGCATCAGTGCTTTCTTAAATTGCTTCGCTACACCATTAAATATTACTTTCATTTCCATTCGGTTTCATTGTTTCTATCTCCTCTCTTCATGAGTGTCTCCCTAATTAAATTAACGAGGCAAGCTCGAGCTTAAATTGACCTATCTTTTGAGCTAAGATTTGGCAAGCTCAAGCTAGCTCGACCCATGTGAAGGTCAAGCTAAAGGTACTCTTACCTTGAGCTCATGGTTTATAGGTATGAGTTAAGCTCAAGGAAAGCCATATTTGGGCATCCCTCTTTTGTTAACTCAAAATTTATTTTTATGTATCTTCATCTTTTTTTTTAACTTTTATAAAGTGCCTAAAGACAATTTAAAGTAGGAGGCAGGAATCATTTTGATAATTTTTTTTAGATATAAGACAGTTTTCTTGTGATGCAGTAGTTATATTTGGAGCAGGTAAATGCTTAGTTTCACATAAATTATATATTATACAAATTTTAAGTACTTCTAAAAGAAAGTACAAATAATAACTTTTACCTAGTGTTTTTAAATGAGATACTGAGATGTGACAAATGGTATCGTAATAGAGGTAACTCATGATCCATATAGACTTAAAAATATTATAAATAGGTTCTATGTGTTTGTCATCCGGTTCAATTGGATTTGAGTTTGTAAATGTTTATGCTAGTAAATATTTAGTTTTATATCAGTTATGAATTAAAAAAAATTTAAGTACTATATAGTTAAATCGTGAATCATGAGAAGAAAATATTTTAATTTTAAAAAATATAATTATATGTACTTTACGTAATATTGATAAATGGCTTTTAATGAAGATCATTGTTGCTGTGGAATTTCATTCTCTAACTCGAAAAGGTATATGCTAGGATCCAAATGGTACTCTTTCGTTCGAATAGACCTTCAAGATAGTCCTCACTTAGAAATCACAGGGAATGATCCTTACGAAAGATCCTTCGATGTCCAAATCAGTGGATACTCTCAGCAAGTAGATAAGAAAAAGAACTTTGTCAAAGTATGGAGATAGCATGATCGTGTCGAGGTATGAAGATAGATCGATCCTGCCGAAGTACGAAGATGATTCAGCCCTATCAAGGTATGGAGACAACAGACGATGCACCTTATCCTTTTTTTTTGAACGGGTTAGTTAGCAAATCAGAATTCAAAAATAAACCTCATCTATTATCGCGTAGGTCAACCAATGTGGTTACGAATTTACCCCATATCAATCGTAATTTTAATGTATTCAGATTGGTCTCGATCATATTATTTATAATAAAAAATATATATGCTTTTGTTATGAGTAGTAGGGGGGGGAAAAAAAATGTAGAGCCTGTGATGCGTTAGGTGTTACGGTCACTGTAAACTGCACCATATATTAGTAAAAATTTACATCGCCGTGCTAGCAACCACAATGCAGAAATAATGCCAAAATAAGCAACACCCCATGAGTACTAGAGCAATGCTTGCGCCACAGCAACTTCATGGTTCCTCACAGAGAGTAGTAATTCATATCGCCTCCTGCCATGCTGTATTTGTCCCGTATTGAAGTTGGAGCATAACACATGTATACACGACATAATACAATAATACGATTCACTTTATAACTTATTTAATATGAATACAAATAATTCATTAACAACTCATCTAACATAATAGACATGTTGAGAGGTAAAATCGTCATTATATTATTGATCGCTCACATTGGCGATGGGGCCGCGCCTGATCCAAATGCTCTGCTTGCCAACTGGCCTACTGGCGCAATATTCTAGCAACGAGCGTCTCAAAAAAAAGGGCCACGTCATGTGCGTGGGTTCTCCCAAGGGCCCCTCTTTAATACCGGTAGTCAAGTCAGTAGGCTGGAGCATTTAATGGTGCAGAAACGGTCATAATGACTTGGTAAGCATTTAATGGAATAAAAAGAAAAGGAGAAAGCATACTTCCGCCTCCATAGCTCGGCTAGCATAGCTCGGCCAGCCTCAGCTTCGGCCAGCTTCAGCATAGCTCGGCCAACATAGCTCGGCCAGCATAGCTCGGCCAGCCTCAGCCTCGGCCAGCTCAGCCTCGGCCATCTTCAGCATAGCTCGGCCAACATAGCTCGGCCAGCATAGCTCGGCCAGCCTCAGCCTCGGCCAGCTTCAGTATAGCTCGGCCAACATAGCTCGGCCAGCATAGCTCGGCCAGCCTCTGCCTCGGCCAGCTTCAGCATAGCTCGGCCAACATAGCTCGGCCAGCATAGCTCGGCCAGCCTCAGCCTCAGCCAGCTTCAGCATAGCTCGGCCAGCCTCAGCTCAGCATAGCTCGGCCGACATAGCTCGGCCAGCATAGCTCGGCCAACCTCAGCCTCAGCCAGCTTCAGCATAGCTCGGCCAACATAGCTCAGCCTCCATAGCTCGGCCAGCCTCAGCCTCGACCAGCTTCGGCATAGCTCGGCCTCCGTAACCACGCTATGTCTTTTGCATCAATGCATTTATGACCTCATAAAGGCCACGTATATCCACCTGCTTTAAGGCATTCAATGCCTCATTTTCTTCCATGCATTAAGGCATTTATGGCTGCCACGTTGGCCCCTTGTGCCTCGGCACCTACCTCCGCCGAGCCTCCGCCAGCCATGATGACTGAACCATAGTTCAGTACACCTCTGCGAAATCTGGCGCGGGAGAGTTCAAATTCACTATAAAAGAATAAGATTCCAAATAAGGAATCATGCCAAGACGTGGCCTAGGACCTACAATAGTGGCCTAGGGACCACGCAGCCTAAGTCTCGATCCATCGGCCAACTCTCCCCGCCTCCCAGCCGTCGATCCTCTAATTAACCAGATACGGATCCTACCGGCCCTGTAACAACCTGATTCGAATCCGTTTTGAATCCCAACAACTTTCAGACCTCATCCAGAGCACGTCCAAAAAGTCAGGTGACCGCTATAAATACTACCACCCTCAAGCCTCTCAGGTACGGTTATTCTACGCCCATTTTTCATTCGCAGCTCTTACACTCCGTCATGAAAGCTCCCACGAGAGCTCGGAGGAACTCTTCCTGGGAGATCCTTCTCCCCATATTTGTTGATTGCTGGTCTCCACTGACTTGGGTGTCGGAGGGTCTTCCGTAGAGGGCCACCCCCAACGCCTCTCGCGTGAGGACTGTCTTGCAGGTCCGCCCAGGAAGGAGCCCACGCTGCAGCCCGATCGCGCCCGAACCGGAGGACAGATCTCAGCAGCAACAAGACATGATCTAATTAATACTAATACATAATTTAAAAATATATAATTTTCAATATAATTAATGCTTTAACATCAGAAATTTATATTTCACTAAACAATATAAGTTTCACCGTCCATAAAAAAATTAATTGTATAAACAATTAGAAATATAATAACTTTAATTAAATAAATCATATCATAATTATGTTATTTTAAGTTAACAAATCAACGTGTAATTAACACAACACATGGTTAATCTGTATCATAATTAACTTTAAATTTTTTTGCTTCTACGCTCTGTTGTTGTTGATGGCAATGGAGGCAGCTGGTGAGATTGACCTGTTGGTGGGTATAGTGTGGCAGATGGTGGCTACCTACTTGAATCAGACTGAGGCTAGAGTTATACTCTATGTCCTTAAGACAATTTCGTCCCGCAATGGTGCTCACGGTCAGTATGACGATTGTCTCCCAGGATACAACAGTCTCCTTTTGATGAAAGCAGCACTACAATTCACCAAAATAATCGAACCAAGAATGCTACTCTCTTTTCAATGCACTATTGCTATACTATCCTTAGGAAAGTATGCAAATGCCTAAGAGAGAGGAAGAACTGAATTGAATTTGATTCAATTCGGAATGGATAATTGGATGATGGAATGAGAGGGTCTCTAGTCCTATTTATAGTTTTTAGATGCCCTTTGGAAGCAACCTTATGCCCTTTGGAAGCAACCTTATGCCCCTTGGAAGCAACCTTACGAATCAAATTAATTCAAATTCTTTTGATCAAAAGGATGTTTGATAAGCCCATTCACTTCGTGATTTTCAGATCATGTTATCAGATAAGCCTTTTCAAGGCTGTGATCTGAAGATCTGAAGATCAGATAAGCCCTTTCATAATTGTGATCTGATGATCACGTTATCAGATAAGTCTTTTCACAATTGTGATCTGATAATCACGTTATCAGATAAGTCTTTTCACAATTGTGATCTGATAATCACGTTATCAGATAAGTCTTTTGACATGACTTATCTACAACCGTTTGATTGAAGGGACGCCTTATCATCAACGGTTCGATTGACTTATCATTTGATCGAAGGGACACCTTATCAACGGTCCTGATGGTCAACCGTTGACCGGTCAACCATTGACTGGTCAACCTTGACCAGTTGACTGGTCAACCTTCCAACGGTCAAATCATCAACGGTCATGATCAATCCTGATCAGCGATCACCAATGGTTGTGATCAATCCAAGTCATCGTTTGATCTCAGCCCCTTATCTCAATCCTGATCAGTTTCTACCGTCTGATCTTCATCATCAAAAAGATTAAAGCCCCTCAAGCTCCTCGCGACGATGCGTTTAAAGCCCCTCAAGCTCCTCGCGATGATGCGTACGTGCGCGACGATGCGTACGTGCGAAGTGCAAAGTGCGCCTACAAAGCGCCCATTGCGCCCTTCGCACACGCGCGTGCGCATGCGCGTGCGCAAGGGTGATGCTTCGCATCACCCTCAAGCTCTCCTTCTATGGTGAGCCGAAGGAACACAAGCTTAAGGAGGAGGTTTCCATATAAGTGAACCTTCCTTCCTTGTTTTTTTCGATGTGAGACTAAATATTCCCGCAATTTCTCATTCACATACATAAGGGGTTAATGGGCTTTCAAGGCCCATTAGGGTTTTCATGACCTATTTTGGCCCATTACCCAACAATCCCCCACATGAATGGAAATTGGACTTAGATCAAAGATTAGCAAAGATTGGTAAGGCAAACCCCCACATAAAAGGATTTTAATGCAAATGAATATGCAGACACACTAAAGAGAGTATAATGGGATGAAGTTGTCTCGGGATAGGTAGCTTGTGGCTTTGAACCTTCCTTAGTGAGTTGTTATCGAGTTTACTTGCTAAAAGGTGAACGCGATGTCTTGAACCTTTCAGCGTTTTGTGTAAACTAAGACAATAACAATCACACAACTTCTTCCCGAGCATTCTTGTGGTTCTCATGGTTGTGTTCATTTTGGCCCCGAACAACTCCTGGTCTCATGAGTGCTTCAGAGAATTAAACCTTAAAATTCTCATAGAATTGGCCCAGTTCACACTCACATAGGTGATTCTTATTAAGAGTATCCTGCTATACCCCACATGATGTTCATGTCATAAGAATCATTAAAAGCAATGCTTATCCTAGTACCTTTAGCAGGTAGCACCAATTATCATAGGAATGAGTAGGATTGTACATCCTTAGTGCTATCAAGTCTCTTCATAATTTAGTTGTCCCTTTTGAACCTAGATCTTGGGATCTCCAGTCAGCTAGGTTGGGTATCCACTATAAAGATTTTTCAGTTATAGGTTTTAAACCCATTCCCCTCGATAAACAGTTTACTTGATCTCTTGGTAACCCCTTTGTTAATGGATCCGCTAGGTTTTTCTTTGACTGAACATAGTCAATAGAAATTACACCAATTTCAAGTAACTGTTTAATGGTATTATGTCTACGACGTATATGTCTAGACTTACCATTATATATCTTATTCTGTGCTCTGCATATTGCCGATTGACTATCACAATGTATGCATATTGCAGACACAGGCTTTGGCCAACATGGAATATCTTCTAAAAGGTTTCGAAGCCATTCTGCTTCTTCAGCTGCCTTTTCTAAGGCAATAAACTCAGATTCCATAGTGGATCGAGCTATACATGTTTGCTTAGAAGATTTCCATGACACAGCACCTCCTCCTAAGGTGAATACATATCCACTTGTGGATTTTGTATCTTCTGTGTTAGATATCCAATTAGCATCACTGTATCCTTCTAATACAGCTGGATATCTTGAATAATGTAATCCATAACTTAGGGTATATCGCAGATATCTTAATACCCTTATTAGAGCTGTCCAATGATTTGGACCTGGATTACTTGTAAATCTACTCAACTTATTGACAGCATATGCTATGTCAGGACGAGTACAATTCATGACATACATTAAACTGCCAATTATACGTGAGTATTCCAATTGAGATATGGGTTCTCCAGTATACTTAGCCAAATGTAGATTAACATCTACAGGTGTTTTCACTGGGCTAGTATCATATTTTTTATACTTATTTAATATTTTCTCAATATAATGAGATTGAGATAATATTATTTCCTCAGATGTTCTAGTGATTCGAATCCCTAGTATAACATCTGCAACACCCATATTTTCATATCAAAATGTTTGATCAACATTTTCTTTGTCTGTTTAATCATTTCAGTATTACTACCAATGATTAACAGGTCATCTACATATAAGCAGATTATCACATACCCTTCAGGCAGGGTTTTGGCATATACATTTGTCACATTCATTTATTTTGAATCCATTTGATAACATAACATTATCAAATTTTATATGCCATTGTTTAGGTGCTTGTTTTAATCCATATAAAGATTTAACAAGTCTACACACCTTCTTTTCTTTCCTGGAACAATAAATCCCTCAGGTTGTTCCATATATTTCTTCATCTAATTCACCATTCAAAAAGCGGTTTTAACATCCATTTGATGAATTTCAAGATTGTTAATGGCTGCAAAAGCGATTAACATTCTTATAGATGTTATTCTACTTACTGGTGAATAGGTATCAAAGAAGTCTATACCTTCTTTCTGTTTGAAGCCCTTAGCCACTAATCTGGCTTTATACTTGTCAATTGATCCATCAGCTTTTAGCTTTTTCTTAAATATCCACTTGCACCCTAAAGGTTTCATACCAGATGGTAGGTCTACCAACTCCCAGGTATGATTATGCATGATGGACTCAATTTCATTATTGACAGCTTCTTTCCAAAATGGTGCTTCTGGATTAGACATTGCCTCTTTAAATGTCTGAGGTTCATCTTGTAACATATAAGTTACATAATCAGGACCAAAAGACTTTGCTATTCTTGGTCTCTTACTGCGTCTAGGTTCATCTTCAGGATATTCATCCTGATGACTACTACTAGCAGTATTATCATAAGTTCTTTTATTTGAACTTATTTCTAATTTCCTTTTGCTTGGAAATATATCTTCAAAGAATGTTGCATTCCTTGATTCCATGATTGTATTTATCTGTATATCAGATGTATCTGATTTATGTACTAGAAAGCGATATGCACTACTATTATGTGCATAGCCGATAAATATACAATCAACAGTTTTAGGTCCTATTTTGACCTTTTTGGGGTCCGGAATAGCTACTTTAGCTAGACACCCCCACACTCTTAAGTAATTATAAGAAGGCTTCTTTCCTTTCCATAACTCATATGGTGTAACATCCTTCTTCTTAAGAGGTATCTTGTTTAGAATATGATTTGCTAAGAGAATTGCTTCTCCCCATAAATTCTGCGGTGTACCAGAATTTATTAACATAGCATTCATCATTTCTTTTAATGTGCGGTTTTTACGTTCCGCAATTCCATTAGATTGAGGTGAGTAAGGAGCAGTAGTTTGATGAATAATGCCATGCTCTTGACAGAATTTGTCAAAAGGTGCATCGTATTCACCACCTCTATCACTCCTTATGGCCTTAATCCTTTTTCCAAGTTGATTTTCAACTTCATTCTTATAACATTTAAACACTTCTAAAGCCTCATCCTTAGACTTTAGTAGATACACATAGCAGTATCTTGTTGAATCATCTATAAATGTTATAAAATACTTTTTACCTCCTCTAGTTTGAATTGACTTTAAATCACATAGATCACTGTGAATTAAGTCAAGAGGTTCAGTATTTCTTTCAACTGATGGAAATGGTGTTTTTGCTAACTTAGCTTCAACACACACTTCACACTTGTAATGTGGATCGATTTCATGATTAGGTAATAATTCTAATTTCATTAATTTTCGTAATGAATTAAAATTTACATGTCCTAATCTATCATGCCATAGACAAGAAGAGTCAACCATATAAGCAGAAGAAGATGCTTTATTCATTTCAAGGTTTCTGTGTACAGTCATTACATTGACCTTGAATAAACCATTATTCAAGTAACCCCTTCCTATAAATACCCCCCTTTGTGAGTACAAATTTATCAGACTCAAAGACCATCCTAAAGCCATGTTTGCTTAGGAGGGAGCCTGATATGAGATTCTTCCGGATGTCAGGGACATGTAGCACATCATTCAGTAGAAGCTCCTTGCCAGATGTCATCTTCATAACAATGCGGCCAATTCCTTCTATCTTGGATGTCGCGGAGTTACCCATGAACAGATTTCTGCCATTGATAGGAGTATATGATGAGAACATACTCTTATCAGAGCAGACATGTCTGGTAGCTCCAGTGTCTATGTACCACTCATTTGCTTTGTCAACCATGTTTGCTTCAAATACAACTGCTGACAACATCATCTCGGATATCTCTTTGGATATGGATTCAGTCATGTTGACCTCTTTCTTTTCTTTATCCTTGAAACGACAGTCCTTGGATTTGTGTCCTTGCTTACCACAAACAAAGCACTTTCCCTTGAATTTATATTTCTTTGGATTGCCCTTCTTCTGTTTAAAGCCTTCGCCTGGAAACTTGCGTTTCTTCTTCCCTTCTATGAGGTTGGCCCTTGGCTCAGCAGGTTGTCCTCCTGCCTTCTTTTCTTGGCTCTTATTGTCCTCCTCGATCCTTAGGCGGACAATTAGGTCTTCAAGTCCCATCTCCTTCGCTTGTGCTTCAGGTAGTTCTTGAAGTCCTTCCATAATGGTGGTAGCTTCTCTATGATAGCTGCTACCTGAAATGACTCGCTAAGAGACATTCTCTCTGCATGTATCTCATGCAGGATGATCTGGAGCTCTTGAACTTGCTCCATAACTATTTTGTGGTCGACCATTTTGTAGTCTAGGAACCTTCCAACCACAGATTTCTTGTGTCCAGCATCCTCTATTTTGTACTTTTTATCTAGGGATGCCCATAACTCCTTGGCAGTAGCAATACTACTGTACACATTGTACAGGGTATTGTCCAGACCATTGAGTATATAATTCTTGCAAAGGAAGTCTGAGTGCTTCCATGCTTCCACCGCAGCAATGACTTGCTTGTCGGTCTCCCCTTCCTTCAGGACAGGCGGATCTTCATTCAATACTCTGACTAGATTCAGAGTTGTGAGGTAGAACAGCATCTTCTGTTGCCACCTCTTGAAGTCAGTGCCGGTAAACTTCTCCGGCTTCTCGGCTTGAACGGATGTATGCATGGTAGCCATCTGCAGCAGCACTTTCGGAGGACGGAACTTGTCTTAAGATTGTTGGTGGGTATAGTGTGGCAGATGGTGGCTACCTACTTGAATCAGACTGAGGCTAGAGTTATACTCTATGTCCTTAAGACAATTTCGTCCCGCAATGGTGCTCACGGTCAGTATGACGATTGTCTCCCAGGATACAACAGTCTCCTTTTGATGAAAGCAGCACTACAATTCACCAAAATAATCGAACCAAGAATGCTACTCTCTTTTCAATGCACTATTGCTATACTATCCTTAGGAAAGTATGCAAATGCCTAAGAGAGAGGAAGAACTGAATTGAATTTGATTCAATTCGGAATGGATAATTGGATGATGGAATGAGAGGGTCTCTAGTCCTATTTATAGTTTTTAGATGCCCTTTGGAAGCAACCTTATGCCCTTTGGAAGCAACCTTATGCCCCTTGGAAGCAACCTTACGAATCAAATTAATTCAAATTCTTTTGATCAAAAGGATGTTTGATAAGCCCATTCACTTCGTGATTTTCAGATCATGTTATCAGATAAGCCTTTTCAAGGCTGTGATCTGAAGATCTGAAGATCAGATAAGCCCTTTCATAATTGTGATCTGATGATCACGTTATCAGATAAGTCTTTTCACAATTGTGATCTGATAATCACGTTATCAGATAAGTCTTTTCACAATTGTGATCTGATAATCACGTTATCAGATAAGTCTTTTGACATGACTTATCTACAACCGTTTGATTGAAGGGACGCCTTATCATCAACGGTTCGATTGACTTATCATTTGATCGAAGGGACACCTTATCAACGGTCCTGATGGTCAACCGTTGACCGGTCAACCGTTGACTGGTCAACCTTGACCAGTTGACTGGTCAACCTTCCAACGGTCAAATCATCAACGGTCATGATCAATCCTGATCAGCGATCACCAATGGTTGTGATCAATCCAAGTCATGCGAAGTGCAAAGTGCGCCTACAAAGCGCCCATTGCGCCCTTCGCACACGCACACGCACACGCACACGCGCGTGCGCGTGCGCGAGGGTGATGCTTCGCATCACCCTCAAGCTCTCCTTCTATGGTGAGCCGAAGGAACACAAGCTTAAAGAGGAGGTTTCCATATAAGTGAACCTTCCTTCCTTGTTCTTTTCGATGTGGGACTAAATGTTTCCGCAATTTCTCATTCACATACATAAGGGGTTAATGGGCTTTCAAGGCCCATTAGGGTTTTCATGACCTATTTTGGCCCATTACCCAACACGACCAACCGAGTTAAACATCCACAATGATCATCCAGCACTTCTTTGGTCCTCTTCTACAATTTGTTCAGGCTCTTCCAACGATTGAAAGCTATGGCATGACCGTTTTTCCTCACAAAGCCCGCGATCAGACGCCTTGTCTCTCCTATTCTCCAGAAGGAAATTCTCGTGGCTCACACCATGCAATCAGGCGAACGCATGATTGACGATTAGACGGATGCATGAGAGGCACGAAGCTAAATAAAGACTGCGAACCCTTCTTCGTCAACCAACATGACTTGACTACAGGCCTCTTATTTACGGAAAATTTGGCTCCTGGCTACTTAATTAGATCTCCGCTGCAGACTTCAGCCTTGGAGGTATTAGAAATATGCAGAACGTGCCCAACCGACACGGGAATCAGATTATTATCTTTTATATTAATCAAAGCTTTGTTGCATGTGTAAGCTGATCATGCATGTGATGATATGTGCTAGTGCTAGATAACAATACGAAGAAAAAAAATTTAATGAAAGAATATTTTTTTAGTATTCTTCGACCAATCAAAATTTGGTTTTAACCAAAAAGAATTAATCAGCTTATCATCAAAACATTCCTTATGCCATGATTGTTTGGTAATGAACTAATAGGCCTGGAATACCTAAATAGGCCTAAAAAATTTATTACCTTTCTATACGGGTGAATGAGAAATTGAGAGGACATTTAGTTTCACATCGAAAAAAATTAGGAAAGAAAGGTTCACTTATATGGAAACCTCTTTCTTCATGTTTAAGTTCCTTAGGCTCACCATAAGTGAAGTAGCATCACCCTCGCGTACGTGCCTGTGCGAAAGGCGCAATGTAAATCTAGGCGCACTTTTCGCATCGTCTTAAGAGGCTTTAAATTTTTTCTTGATCATGATGATTTGACGGTGAAGACTGATCGGATTGAGATAAGGGGCTAAGATTAATTGACCATTGATCACGGTGATCGGATCAGGATCAGATTGATCGTTGAATCTGATCTACCAATTGATCATTAATCATCAGATCAGAATCAGATTGATCGTTGGATCGATTGATGATTGACCATTGGATAAGAGACGGTTAACCAGTCGATCGTTGGTGAAAAGATACGTGTCAAGATTCACATATCGACGCATCAAGATACGCGTCGATCGCATGATAGCCTATCAAGGGGTCTGAGGAGCGCATCAATCGCGCGATCTTCAGATCACTGTTACATATCAGCATATCAAGGCTTTGGAGAGGTAGGTCGCGTGATTTTTAGATCACGGCGGTAGATTGGCGTATCAGGGCTTCAGAAAGGTGGATCGATCGCATGATAGATCATAGCTATGAATCGACTTATCCCATCACGAAAAGGCTTATTGATCAGACCGTTGATCGCATCGGATCATATCTAATGGTGCAGATCAATTCCATAGGGTTGCTTTCAAAAGGCACCTAAAACCTATAAATTGACCACTCGACTTGTATTTCAATTCATTCCATTTTTCAATCCTTTTCTCTCTTAAGCATTTGCATACTCTCCCAAGGGAAGTATAGCTATAGTGCATAGAAAAAAGAGAAGCATTCTTGGTTCGATATTTTTGATGAATTGTAATGCTGAATTCATCAAAAGAAGATTGTTATATCCTATAAGACATCGTCATACAAGCCGTAAGCATCAATACGGGACGAAATTGTCTTAAGGACATAGAGTGTAACTCTAGACTCAATCTTATCAATTAGGTAGCCACAATCTGCTTCAACAATGATCAAGTTTAATAAGGGTCATTGATGAAAGATTTGGCTTGCATTATAACTCCGGATGTAGCTCGTGCTACGGTTCTAAACAACTTGTTGAAGAGCCCTATGAGCCCATGACCTCTTCCTCGTACACCTTTGGTGACAGAGGTTTTTTTGTTAGGAGAAAACTCTAGACCTAACCCTTCTCAAAAAAAAAAAAATGAAGCTTATAATATATATATATATATTCAGTACAGAAAGGTAAGTAAATTGATTGAAAAGGTGTCGTGAAAACCACATCTAAACATGAACACCTTTTAAAGATTATACCAAAAAAATAAAAGTTTGCAAAATATAATGACTCTTCTTCCCCTTGTCCTTCATTCGGTTTGTTATCTATTATGAGCACGTTGCTTAAGATAATTCGTTGCCTTTCTACCACTAAGATAAGCTTCTGATCATCTTAGGAGGAGGGCTGATCAAGCAACAACAATAGTCATTTTAATTCTCATTTAATAACTTATCATTTAAAAATATTAGGAAAAAAAAAAAAGACCAACTCACAATGGAAAGAAACTTCAAATTCCACTGCTTTCTTTCTCATCGGATGATTGGTCTCTGTGCTTGAATAGCATAATATCAATCTACAGTAGTGCTATTTTAATTATGGACGATGGCCCACACGGATGTGGAATTTATATTCCACGTTGTTTTGAAGGCTGATCACTACGTCCAATCTGTACATTACTAGGCAACATTGAAGAATGGAATGGCTTATGGCCAATTAATGGATGATGTAGTCCTCTTGTGCCTTACTAGCAGAATTGAATTTTCGTTTGGTTAAGTGCAACTGGGAGGATAAAAATAACATGCGAGCCTTTAGGTCAATGGCTTTAACGCGTCTCTTTATCCGCTATGGTAGGTATTGAGGGGTAAAATCGTTGTGTATCAATAATCGTGCATATAGCTAGGATCAGCCCTGATTCCTATCCGCTATACGACACCCACTTAAGATAAGTCAGCCTCGATAAGTTGGGGCACCTTAGCCCTTCGGCGAGCCAAGGACTCTCAAGGTGCGGATCATCTCTCAGCTCCGGCCGAGCTATATCATCTCTCTCGGCCCCAGCTGAGCTATATCCTCTCTCGGCCCCAGCCGAGTTATATCATCTCTCTCGGCCACAGCCGAGCTATATCCTCTTTCGGCCCCAGCCGAGCTATATCATCTCTCTCGGCCCCAGCCGAGCTGTGTCATCTTTTGGCCCCTCTAGCCAATCTCTTCCATCGCTCTGCCTAGCCCGAGCGATATCTATGCCTCTGCGAATTCGACATGGGAGAACCTGAATTCTTGAGATTCCAAATAGAAATCATATTCGGAAGTGACCTAGGACCCGCGAGAGTGGCCTAGGGCCCTGGAGCCTATGTCCTCACCACATCCCGAGACATCAACAGGATCTCCTAGCCGTCGATCCTTAACCTACAAGATACGAATCCTACCAGCCTCATAACAAACTGGATTCAGATCCTAACAACTTTCGGACCACGATGCCCCCAGGGAATCAGGTGATCCTCTATAAATAGAGTCATTTGCCGACTTCTCAGGTATGCGCACTTGCTCACTGGCACCTCTCTCCTTCTGCCTTAGCTTCCGCCATTAGAGCTCTGCTCAGAGCCCTAGAGGGACTCTTCAGCGAGAGCCTTCTCTCCATTTTTGTTGATTGCTGATCTTCACTGACTTGAGCATCGAGGGTCTTCCGCAGAGGGCCACCCCCAATGCCTCTCGCGTGAGGACTGTTTTGCAGGTCCACCCAGGCCGGAGCCCACGCAGAGCCCGATCGCGCCCGAGTCGGAGGACAGATTTCCGATAGCAACAATTGGCACTAGAGGAAGGGCCTCAAGTCCCATAAACTTGTGATCCAGGAGATAAGGATCTCGATCTGAAAGAGAACTCCTCCCATGGCCAATCGAAGAAAGGCTACCTCCAGAGCCTGGGATCAGGTCGCCTCCCAAAGGCCTGATCCGATGAGCAGTGTTGTACCGCCACCACCGCCAGTTGAAACTCCATCGCCACTGGCGGCCCCGATGACCCAGGACCAGTTCGCCGCACTGGTCCAGCAAGTCTAGGTTCTGGCCCACCTGATTCAGGGGCACCCCGAAGCCCCCCGTCCAGCTGCTCCTGCCCTCATCCCCCTGAGGAGGACGCAGCCCCCGCTCATCCAGCGACCTCTTCTTTCGGCCCGCTTGAAGTTGCGGACCCCCCTCGCCGTCCTAGAGAAGTTGAGCTAGCTCCCCAAGGAGTCCGCGGAAGAGATCTTCCTAGATCTCGGCGGGCCCGATCCCTCTCCCCGGTGTTCTCTCGCCATGATTCAATACCGTCTCAGTATCCTCCTCATCCTGCCCCTTTTGCTTTTCCTGATAAGGATATCCGCTGCCAGCTCCAAGAAATACGTCAAGGGCTAGACGCCGCTAAGTAGGTCCATCCGCTTCAGAATAAGGCGGAGCAGGGCATCCCCTTCTCTAAGAAGATCATAGAGGAAGTGATTTCCTCCCATGTCAAGTTGCCTGCCATCGAGCCTTATCATGGCTCCTCCGACCCCAACGATCATCTCAGCAGCTTCCGATCGATCATGATGTTCCATGGGGAATCAGATACGATCCTCTGCCGCGCTTTCCCTTCCACCCTCAGGGGATCTACTTGAACTTGGTTCAATGATTTGAAACAAGGTTCCGTTGATTCCTTCGACAAGCTGAGCCGCCTCTTCATCAGCCAGTTCATCACAGACGGAGGTCCGACTCCCTCTCTGAGGTTAAGCATAGAGAGGGGGAGTCTTTGAAGAAGTATCTCGGCCGTTTCAACACGGCCATGCTAGAGGTGGACCACCTTAATCATGAGGTGGCCATGTCCACCCTAGCGGGCGGAGTGTTGAAGGAAAGTGATTTTTACCTGGTGCTGGAGGTCAGCTACCCTCCAAACCTCTCCGACATGATGGCTCTGGCAAACAAATATGTAAGAGTCGAAGAATCACGGAGAGCTGCCTGAGCCGAGTTTACGAAGAAGACGAAGCCCAAGGGTTCAGATAAGCGCCGACCTGCCCATCAGCCAAGCCCGCCTCGCCGCCAAAGGATTCCTTAGCCACGCCAAGGAACCGCACCAGGAGCCCGCCTAGGAGTTTCAATCGATTTACTCCACTTACCACCCCAAGAGTGGAGATCCTTATGGAAATCGAGCACCAACTCCCTCGACTTCCTCCTCTTCGAGGAAATGCGGCCCAGAGAGACCCCGCCAAGTATTGTCGCTACTACCGCGACCATGGCCACGACACTGAAGAATGCTGGCAACTAAAGAATGAGATCGAAAGGCTCATCCAGCAGGGTAGACTGGATCGGTTCAGGGGAGCTCCCGAGCCAAGAAACGGGGGCGATCGCCGGCCTGAGCCCCAGCAGCAACCTCTTCCTCCCCTAAATCCTCCGGTCGCTGGCCACATTAATGTGATTGAGGCGACCGGTGGTCCTTCAGGCAGGAGGGACGATGAAGTAGGTTTGGCACCGAAGAAAGAACGAACTGACGAGCTCTCTTTCTCCAGCAATGACTTCCAAGGAATACAGTTCCCGCACGATGATGCGCTGGTTGTATCTCTCAATTTGAACAACTATGATGTAAGCCGAATTCTCATTGATAGTGGAAGCTCCGTCAATGTTTTGTACCTCGATGTGTTTGTGAAGATGAAACTTCTCATGGAGAATCTCCAAGCGGTGGACTCCACCCTAATAGGGTTCACCGGCGATGTAATCACCTCGGAGGGGTCGTGACCTTGACGATCCGAGCAGGAACCTAGCCTTCCATTGCCACTGTGCATGCAGATTTCCTGGTGACCAAGCTTCGGTCGCCTTACAATGCTATCTTGGGAAGACCAGGCTTGATGTCTCTCAGAGCCGCCGTCTCCATCCAGCATCTTGTTATGAAGTTCCCAACCGAGCGAGGGGTTGGTATAGTTCGAGGAAGCCAAACTATAGCTCGGCAGAGCTTCGTCACCAGCCTGCAATCCAGATTGCCCGAGGTTGATGGACTGGACGCTCGGAAGGATTTCGCCAAGCAACGAGGAGAACCAGCCGAAGAGCTGGAGGAGGTACCGCTGGATGAAGCTCGGCCCGACCGAACCATAAGGATCGGGTCGCTACTGAAAGGGAAGCCCCGGCTGGAGCTGATCGACTTTCTCCGAAGAAATGCTGATGTCTTTGCTTGGTCAACTTCTGACATGCCTGGGATCATCCCGGACATCCTCGTCCATCGTCTCAATGCAGACGAGATATCCCGGCCCATGAAGCAAAAGAAAAGAAGCTTTGCCCCTGACCGGTAGAGAGCAATTGAAGAAGAGGTGGACAAGCTCATTAAGGAAAACTTCATTCAGGAGGTGAATTATCCAAGCTGGCTGTCCAATGTTGTTATGGTGAAAAAGTCGAATGGTAAACGGCGAATTTGCATCGACTTCACCGGCATTAACAAGCATGCCCGAAGTATAGCTTCCCTCTCCCCCGGATCGACCAGCTCGTGGATGCCACCTCCGGCCATCAGATGTTGACCTTCATGGACACCTATTCAGGCTACAACCAGATCCGGATGGCACCCGAGGATGAAGAAAAGACTGCCTTCATAACCGATCGAGGTACCTACTATTACCGTGTCATGTCCTTTGGTCTAAAAAATGCAGGCGCCACTTACCAAAGGCTGGTAAACAAAGTTTTCAAGGAGCAGATTGGCTGGAATATGGAGGTGTATGTCGATGGCATGCTGATCAAAAGCAAGGAAGCATCCCAGCATATTGGGGATCTTTCTGAAAGCTTTGCGACACTCCGAAGGTATCGGATGAAGCTCAATCCAACGAAGTGCGCCTTCGGTGTCACCTAGAGGAAGTTTCTTGGCTTCATGGTTTCTCAGCGAGGCATCGAAGCCAACCCGTAGAAGATTCAAGCGCTTCAGCAAATGGCACTGTTGGCCCAGATGACAACCCAAGAGGGGGGGGGTGAATTGGGTTCTTTAAAAATTTAGCCTTTTAAAAAAATGTTTGCTTAAGATGAATGAAAGCAAATGCAATGTAAATACAAAGTACAGCAAATAAAACAGAGATAGAGATAGAGTCAATGGAAGCACGGCAAATACAAAGATTTTATAGTGGTTCAGTGTATCCAACACCTACGTCCACTCCCAAGATCCTACTTGGGTCCACACTATAATCTCCTCAATTA
Source organism: Calamus simplicifolius (assembly GCA_900491605.1). Classification (NCBI taxonomy): domain Eukaryota; kingdom Viridiplantae; phylum Streptophyta; class Magnoliopsida; order Arecales; family Arecaceae; genus Calamus; species Calamus simplicifolius. The sequence goes on along the minus strand of UESW01004054.1, from coordinate 515,405 downwards.
CAGCTGAGTTGTTTTACAAGTTCACAACTCAAACTTGTTGTTTTTACCCGGGATCACAACGAACCCAGCCGGTTTTTCGGGCTCACCAGCACACAACCCAAAACTCAAGCAAAACTAGCTTGACCCGAGGTTAACAACCTCCACTAGTTCAATCCCCTTTGATTGAACTAGGCACAAACAAGAATAAGAATGTTTAACAAATTTTCACAGCTCCTTAATGAGCAGATATTCAAAGAAAAGTAAATAGGTTTAGAAAAGTCTGATTTGAAGTAGTTTGGCTTTGAGCTTTTCTTCTTTTCTTCTTTTCCTCTTCTCCTTGCTGGGTTGAATCAAGCCTCAGCTCCGATTCTTCACAGTGGATGCAGTTAAGAAGATTGAAAAGTTGGTCTCTTTCTTCTAGATGAGAATCCTCCGATTTTTCTCTATTTGAACGGCTTGGATTCTTCTTTGAGCTTTGTGGAGTGGAAGGTTTTGAACTTGAAAGCTCCTCTCTTGGATATACGGCTCAAGACTTCTCGGATTTTGATTTTTGATTTTGTCTATCCGTTTCTATCTCTCTTTCTTATATTTTCAAACGGTTGTTTTTCCCCTTTTTATAGATTTTCCTTTGATTCATTTTTGGGTGGAAATCTAGCCGTTGGAGTGTACCTGGAAGGATTTTCCATTCATAAAAAATAGCCGTTAGATGTCAGAAATCAAAAATATTACCGTTAGAGCTGATCTGGCATTTTTGATTTTACGTCCAGGTGGGTTGGAGTCGGCTCCAGCTTTTCAGGTGTTGGCTCTGAATCGTTTTTCCATAAATAGTAAATTCTGAGTTCGTCGTGGAGTCGGCTCCTTAAAAGTAAGTGTCGGCTCGCCGTCGTCAGGTGTCGGCTCCCGAATACTGTAGGTGTCGGCTCCAGGATGCTCAAAAAATCAACGTTCTGTCCCGCATCGGAGTCGGCTCCAGACACAGTAAGTGTCGACTCCGAAACCTTAGGTGTCGGCTCCGAAACTCCAGGTGTCGGCTCCCGTTGTATCAAAAATCAGATTAAAATTGAATTGGCCATGGGGTCGGCTCCAGACTTTCTAGGTGTCGACTCCAAGCTCTGAAACTTTGAAATCTATGATTTGTATTTGATTCAAAATTCATTTCTTAATTCCTTTAAATTGATCAAATAAATTTAAGTCCTGAAACACTTGTAAAATCCATTAGTAATCAAATAAATATACTCAATTCCTTTATTAATCATCAAAATCAATGAATCAACAATCTCCCCCTTTTTGATGATATAAAATATTGAGTATATGCATAGAATTCTTAAATTAAAGAGAATATCAAGGAAGTGATCTTTACGAGTAAGCTCCCCCTGAATAAGGTAGCTTCTCTTATGAAGTTCAAATTCAAACTATTCTTCCTCTTTGTTTACTTAAGATTTCTTTGTGCATAGACAATTCAATTTGATTATCAATCCATATCAATAACTCAATATCTTATTAATCAATTAACATTCTCAATATAATTCTTTCCATATAATTTTCTTCCTCTAAATGCATATACAATCCTAATTCTCTCCCCTTTTTTGTAATCAACAAAAAGGTAAAGAATATTTACTGCATCAAAGGATAATTGCATCAAAAAGATACCCAAAAAACTTTTCATTCATTTATATATGCTTTACTACATCAACATATTGTCAAGTATTACATAATTTTCTCCCTCTTTAAATTTCATTACAATAACTTCATTACATCAAAATGTAAACAACATTTCAACAAGATTGAACATAAACAACATCAAAAGTTCTTTCTAACTATTCTTGTTAAATGGTCTACTATATTTTTCATTCCATCACATTGAAGTCTAACATAATCTTTTAGTCTTTCATCCACAAATGTGCAAGCTGTTGTGATTTTGTCTTGAAGTTCGGCGTTGCACTTTGAATAAGTTTCACCATCTCCACAAATCTCTTTAAGCTCTTCAAAGATGTTCTTCAAATCACCATTTAAAGATTCTGCGGAGGAGTTAGAGTTGATTCAATCTTTGCAACCCGATCATCAAGGGAGTAAAGTGATTCTTTTAAATTCATAAATTTACTGTCAAACTCATCCTTCTGAGCTGCAAACAAACTTTTTAATTGCTCCATTTGAAGGTCTGAGAATCCAGTCGAAGAAGTGGATGGTTGATCATAAACTTGTGCAGGTGCAGGAGCAGGAACAGGAGTAGGCTGTGGAGAAGGAGCCCTAAATGATGGTCCAGCCTCGCAAGGCTCAGAAACTCTCGGCATAGGGGCTCTTTCATCTAGGTGTCCTTTCCTATCCCATTGACCATTCACCTTGACAAAACCCATCCGATGCAATGTAGCTAAGCTATAGTAATCTGTGTGCCTTAGGTTCTTGGAAAGTTCATTCTCTTGAATTGTAACCCCTTGGCTCTTGAATACCATAGTTAGTACCATTCCATACGGTAGGGATGATCTCCTTTTCCCTTCAGCTTCTGCCATATAAAAAATCATCATTGCTGCCAGATTGATCGGCTATCCAGTTAGAACACTGTCCATAACCACAATGTCTCACTCCGAGATATACTCAAACCGACCAGTTTTTGGAAACAAGATCCTACTGCATATATTGTGTAATAATCTTAATTCTAGGGGTAGTTGATTGGCTCTAATTTCTTCAAACTCAGTTACATCCCTTCCTAACATCCTTGAAAGGGCTGCTGACCTATCACTATGCATATCAGCTGCTAAACCAGTGATCGGGATGCTGAGGAGGTTTCCGAGCTTTTGAAAGGTGAGATGAATCCTTTTCCCTTTAACGTTGCTTACTAAACCTCCATCCCCTCTAGCCAAATTGAGATAAAATTCTTTTACTAGGGCTGGATAGGTAGGAACATCAAGAGAACACAGCATATCCCAGCCCATTTCCTTCAATTGTCTCCCGATTGAAAAACCTTCGGATTCAAATAGGTCAAAATCGACTTTTCTACCATTGTGATGACTCTATCAGCTAGGGTATCTACCTTTGTGGAAGATGTGTTGGGATTGTCGAATCTGTGGACGAATCGCTGCTTGGAGTCAGCTCACGACGGGACGACATGCAAATTGCTTTCCCGTAGTTACCGGCGCTCCAACCACTGATTCTCTCCTTTTGGGTGCCATTAGATCTTTGGAAAGGTTCGATTTGGATGGAATTAGAGATGGGGAAGTTTTGGAGAAATTTTGGAAGAGTTTGGTTAGGATTTGAGAAGTAATGAAGTGACGAGGTGTCGACTCTGCCCTAATAAATCAACATTTGACTCCCAGTGTCGACTCCCGCAAAGTCGGGTGTCGACTCCAAATCGCTAACACAGTCAGCGCTCGAACTGGAGTCGGCTCCGAATTCATAGGTGTCGGCTCCAAGGTCAGGGACCGAGAGCGACACAGTCAGAGGTGTCGACTCCTCATTCTGAGGTGTCGACTCCAAAGATATTCAGCAAAAAATATATGAGATACAAATGACTGAAACTCGTCAAAATAAATTTTATAAAATTTTGATAAAATTATGGAGTATTAAGGATCAAATAGCTCAAATGACTAGATAATTTGTCCTTAAAATAATGAAGGGAATATCAAGAAATTGATAGAAATTTTAGATTCTCATTCCTTAATGTATCAAAATCAATCCATAGGGTCACATATCCCTAATTCACCTCTAAGATAACAAAATCTTTCTTCACTCAAAGGTTTTAAATATGTCAGCTAATTGTTCCTCTGTATTAACATATTCAAGACAAATTTCATTATTGCTACATGTTCTCTTATGAAATGATATCTAATTTCAATGTGTTTTGTTCTTGAATGTTGAATTGGATTTTTAGTTAGATTTATTGCACTCGTGTTATCACATCTAATTGGTGTTTTGTCGGGGGTTATGCCATAATCTTCAAGTTATCTCTTAATCCAAAGGATTTGAGCACAGCAACTTCCAGCTGCAACATATTCTGCTTCAGCAGTAGATAATGCAACCGAATTTTGCTTTTTGCTAAACCAAGAGATTAAGTTACATCCTAAGAATTGACATGCACCACTAGTGCTTTTTCTATCCAATTTACATCCAGCATAGTCAGAATCAGAATATGCAATTAAATTTAAGGTTGAGTCTCTAGAGTACCATAAACCTACATTTTTAGTTCCACTTAAATATCTTAAAATTCTTTTTACAGCAATTAAGTGAGATTCTTTAGGTTCAGATTAAATCTAGCACATAGACATACTGCAAACATAATATCTGGTCTACTAGCAGTTAAGTAAAGAAGAGATCCAATCATACCTCTGTAATGTTTTTGATCTACTTTCTTACCATCTTCATCTTTGTCCAATTTGCACGAAGGACTCATAGGTGTCCCAAGTGGTTTGATTGACTCCATTCCAAATTTCTTGAGCAGTTCTTTTGTGTATTTGGCTTGATTGATGAAGATTCCTTCTTTGCTTTGTTTGATTTGAAGTCCTAGGAAGAAGTTGAGTTCTCCCATCATACTCATTTCAAACTCACCCTGCATTAACTTTGCAAATTCTTGACATAACAAATTGTTAGTAGCACCGAAAATAATATCATCAACATATATCTGTACTACTAATAAATCTTTATCTTTTGTTTTCAAAAATAGTGTTTTATCGACATTCCTCTTACAAAATCATTTTCAATCAGAAATTTACTTAATCTTTCATACCAAGCCCTAGGTGCTTGTTTCAAACCGTATAGTGCTTTGTGTAATTTAAAAACATGATTTGGAAATTCATGATCTTCAAATCCCGGTGGTTGTTCAACAAAAACTTCTTCATTTATAAATCCATTTAAGAATGCGCTTTTAACATCCATTTGAAATAAATTGATATGCATATGACATGCAAATGCAAGTAACAATCTAATTGCTTCAAGTCTAGCTACAGGTGCAAAAGTTTCATCAAAATCAATTCCTTCTTCTTGATTATATCCTTTTGCAACTAATCTAGCTTTGTTTCTTATTACTATGCCATTTTCGTCTAATTTATTTCTAAATACCCATTTTGATCCTATTAGAATGATCTTTAGGTCTATCCACTAATGTCCAAACATTATTTCTAGTGAATTGATTTAATTCTTCTTGCATGGCTAACATCCAGTTATTATCTTTTTCAGCTTCTTCAATAGTTTTTGGTTCAATTTGAGATACAAATGCAAGCTGATTATTGATGTTTCTCATTGATGATCTAGTTCTTACTCCTTGAGATGGATCACCTATAATTAATTCTCTTGGATGACCATAGGCATATCTCCAATCTCTAGGTAGATCTATATCATTACGATTTCCATCAACAACATCAACACTAGGAGAATCATTATCTTTAGCTTCTTGTTCATGATCTGAAGATACATCTATATTTAATTTTTCAATGTCTCTTTCTAGAATGTTTGTATCTTCCTCATCATCAATCTTTTTAGAACTTGATGCTAAAGATTCATCAAAGATTACATGAATAGATTCTTCTACTATTAAGTTTCTCTTGTTAAATACTCTATAAGCTTTACTTGATGTTGAATATCCTAAGAATATGCCTTCATCAGATTTTGCATCAAATTTTCCTAGGTTATCTTTGCCATTATTATGAATGAAACACTTACAACCAAATGCATGAAAATAGCTTATGTTTGGTTTTCTATTATTCCATAGTTCATAAGGTGTTTTTTAATGATTGGCCTAATTAAAGCTCTATTAAGGATGTAGCATGCCGTGTTTATAGCTTCTGCCCAAAAGTATTTTGGTAAGTTGCTTTCACATAGCATGGTACGGGCCATGTCTTCTAGGGTTCTATTTTTTCTTTCAACTACACCATTTTGTTGCGGTGTTCTAGGTGCAGAAAAATTATGATGGATGTCATTTTCTATGCAAAAATTTTCAAATAAATGATTTTTAAATTCGGTGCCATGATCACTTCTTAGAGACACTATGGTGTTGTTTTTCTCATTTGTGACCTTCTTAAAGAATTTCAGGAATATCGAGAAAGTCTCATCTTTGTGAGCTAAAAATAATACCCAAGTGTATCTAGAGTAATCATCTACAATCACAAGACCATATTTCTTTCCTCCTAGACTTGTGGTTTTAGTAGGTCCAAAAAGATCCATGTGAAGTAGTTCAAGTGGCCTAGAAGTGGAAACAATATTTTTAGTTTTGAAAGAATTTCTAGTTTGTTTTCCAAATTGACATGCATCACAAATTTTATTATTTTCAAAATCTAATTGTGGAAGTCCTTTTACTAAATCCATTCTAATTAATTTTGAAATAAGGTGTGTGCTTGCATGACCTAATCTACGATGCCACAACCAACCAATCTCATTTATATTAGCATTATTAGCAACTAGGCAATGATTACTTAGACAAATTGTCTAAATCAACAGTATACATTGCCATTTCTATTTCCAATAAAAAAAATGCTATTATCAATGGGATTAGAAACTGTGCATATAGAAGATTCAAATGATCTTTAAAATTTGTCACATAATTGACTAATGCTAATTAAATTATGTTTCAAACCATCAACATATAAGACATTTTATATATGTGGAGGGAGTTATTTGAATGTTACCAAACCCCAAGATTTGGCCTTTGCCATTGTCGCCAAATGTAACTACTCCTCCTCTTTTGCTTTCAAGGGTGATGAATTGATCCTTGTCACCCGTCATGTGCCTTGAGCAGCCGCTATCGAGATACCACTTTCTCTTTGATCTTTTGGCCGCAAGACACTCCTGCAAAAATAATTAAGTCTTATATTTAGGTACCCAAGCTTTCTTGGGTCCTTCATGGTTAGTAGCATAAACAATTGTTCCTTTAGGAACCCAAATTTTCTTTCCTTTACTATTTATCTTCTTATCTATTTTCTTAAAATTGCATTCAAAAACTTTGTGTCCCTTCTTGTTACAGTAAGGACATGTAACATTATCAAGGTTTTGTTCCTTTTAAAAAAGTTTTTGACAAATTTTGTTTCAAATTAGGTCTATATCCTAAACCAGCCTTATCATATATAGCTCTTTGATTACTTAACAATAAATTAAGTTTTTCTGAACTATAAGTGAATTTATCAACAATACTTTTATATTTATCAACTTCCTTCTTTAGTTTATCATTTTCATTAGAAATTGATTCTTTTTCTTTAGTCAAATTGTCTTTTTCAGATTTCAGCACTTTAGTTTCTTTATTAGATTTTCTTTTTCTTCTATCAAAGTTAAATTTTATTTTTCAAAAACTTATATTTCTTTTCAAAATTTGAAATCACCGACAAGTTCATTAAAAGCATCAAACAATTCATCAAAAGCAAATTCATCGCAAGGATTTTCAGAACTTACCTCATCCTCTTCGTTTGCCATAAAGCAAATGTTAGCAACCTCCTTTTGTTCTTCCTCCGATGAGGATTCATCGCTGTCGCTCCAGGTTGCAACATAGGCTTTCTTTTCTTCTTGAAAGTCTTTTTCAGTTGAGGACAATCATATCTGTAATGCCCCGGTTTCTTACATTCATAGCAAATCAAGGGGTCTTTCTCTTTATCCTTGTCCTTGTCTTTTTCTTTCTCTCCTTCCATCTTAGTTCCAAATTTCTTCTTGTGGAAGGGTCTCTTTCTCCTCATGAATTTTTTGAACTTTCTTGCTAGAAGAGCTGTCTCATCATCATCTTCTTCACTATCATTGCAGCTCTCCTCATTTTCAGCAGCCTTAAGAGCTATGGTCTTTTTCTTTTTCACATCTTCTTCTATGTGCTGCTTCATGGTCAATTCATGGGTCATTAGGGATCCTAGAAGCTCCTCTAAGGGTAAGGTGTTGAGGTCCTTTGCTTCTTGGATTGCTGTCACCTTCGCTTCCCACGTTCTTGGAAGTGACCTGAGAATTTTTCGAACAAGTTCAGAGTTAGAATATGTTTTGCCTAAACTTTTCAACCCATTTACAATATCAGTAAATCTAGTATACATGCTAGCTATATTTTCAGTTTGTTCCATGCAAAATAACTCATATTTATGAACAAGAATATTTATTTTGGATTCTTTTACTTGGTTAGTACCCTCATGGGTAACCTCTAATCTATCCCAAATCTCCTTTGCGGAATTACAAGTGGAGATTCTATTAAATTCATTAGCATCTAAAGAGCAATATAAGACATTCATGGCCTTAGCATTGAGCTGTGCCATTTTCCTATCATTATCATTCCAATCCCTTTCGGGCTTAGGAACAATAGTGCCATCAACAACGTGTGGGGTGTACTAGGTCCATTAGTTATAACACCCCACAATTCATAATCAGAAGCTTGAATGAATATCCTCAGTCTTGCTTTCCAATAAGAATAGTTGGAACCATTAAACAAAGGAGGTCTATTTGTAGAATGACCTTCAGCAAATGATCCAACTTGAGTTGCCATTTGGATCTTTAGCTCTTGATCGTGTGATCAAAATCTAATGAGCACTTGCTCTGATACCAATTGTTGGCCCAGATGACAACCCAAGAGGGGGGGGTGAATTGGGTTCTTTAAAAATTTAGCCTTTTAAAAATTGTTTGCTTAAGATGAATGAAAGCAAATGCAATGTAAATACAAAGTACAGCGAATAAAACAGAGATAGAGATAGAGTCAATGGAAGCACGGCAAACACAAAGATTTTATAGTGGTTCGGTGTATCCAACACCTACGTCCACTCCCAAGATCCTACTTGGGTCCACACTATAATCCCTCGATTACAGCCGAGTGTTTTACAAGTTCACAACTCAAACTTGTTGTTTTACCCGGGATCACAACGAACCCAGCCGGTTTTTCGGGCTCACCAGCACACAACCCAAAACTCAAGCAAAACTAGCTTGACCCGAGGTTAACAACCTCCACTAGTTCAATCCCCTTTGATTGAACTAGGCACAAACAAAATAAGAATGTTTTACAAATTTTCACAGCTCCTTAATGAGCAATATTCAAGAAAAGTAAATAGGTTTAGAAAAGCCTGATTTGAAGTTGTTTGGCTTTGAGCTTTTCTTCTTTTCTTCTTTCCTCTTCTCCTTGCTGGGTTGAATCAAGCCTCAGCTCCGATTCTTCACAGTGATGCAGTTGAGAAGATTGAAAAGTTGGTCTCTTCTTCTAGATGAGAATCCTCCATTTTCCTCTATTTGAACGGCTTGGATTCTTCTTTGAGCTTTGTGGAGTGGAAGGTTTTGAACTTGAAAGCTCCTCTCTTGGATATACGGCTCAAGACTTCTCGGATTTGATTTTTATTTTGTCTATCCGTTTCTATCTCTCTCTTTCTATATTTTCAAACGGTTGTTTTTTCTCCTTTTTATAGATTTTCCTTTGATTCATTTTTGGGTGGAAATCTAGCCGTTGGAGTGTACCTGGAAGGATTTTTCATTCATAAAAAATAGCCGTTAGATGTCAGAAATCAAAAATATTACCGTTAGAGCTGATCTGGCATTTTTGATTTTCGTCCAGGTGGGTTGGAGTCGGCTCCATCTTTTCAGGTGTCGGCTCCGAATCGTTTTTCCATAAATAGTAAATCTAAGTTCATCGTGGAGTCGGCTTCTCAAAAGTAAGTGTCGCTCGCCGTCGTCAGGTGTCGGCTCCCGAATACTGTAGGTGTCGGCTCCAGGATGCTCAAAAAATCAACGTTCTGTCCCGCATCGGAGTCGGCTCCAGACACTGTAAGTGTCGACTCCGAAACCCTAGGTGTCGGCTCCGAAACTCTAGGTGTCGGCTCTCGGTTGTATCAAAAATCAGATTAAAATTGAATTGGCCATGGGGTCGGCTCC